>ML781696.1:265010-279456 GCA_009831015.1 Picea engelmannii | reverse complement strand
TCATTTAGGATAAGTCAATTAATACATACATTTAATTAGATATTAAAAATGTTTGACATAATTTCAAGTTAAATATATCTATAACATATATATTACTACATACATTTTTATACAATTGGATGTTGAAAATGTTGATATAATTTTTTTAATTTCAAATTTTATTATATTAAAAGAACATATAATTAACTTGAAATTGGTTGCATAAACTTCACTTAAGATAAGTCAAACATAGCCTTGTCATCGTAAAATGATGAAAATAGCATCCTCATTGCAATGTTATGCAAATATCGTGTCGTCATAAGGTGGCAAACAATGTCTTGTCATCGTAATGTAATGACCATAGCCCCGTCGTCACAATAAATGTCCTCTTGTCACAATATGATGAACATATGACATTCATGTTCATCACATAGCCATATGACATACGATGAACATACGATATTTATGTTCATAACATAACCACTTTTTACTTAAATTTCATGACGTGGCAATATGATGAACATAGCCCCATCATCGCACTATCCCTATTATCGTCAATATGTGACAAACATTATCCTATCGTCGCAATGTTATGAACATATCCCCGTCTTTGCAATGTGATGCAAATATCTAGTCATCAGAATGTGACACAAATATCCTACCCTCCCAATGTGACGAAAATAGTCCTGTCTTCGCAATCTGATGAACATAACCATATTGTCGCAATGTGACAAACCTAACCTTATATGCTGAACATATGATGTGAAGAACATAACCATATTCTCACAATGTGATGAACATAACCATATTGTGGCAATGTGACGAACATAGCTATTGTTGACCTTGATTGACCATGACCATTGTTGACTATGGTTGATCATGCTTGAAAATKCTTGAGCATGGTTGGCCATAACCATACTGTCACAATGTGATGAACACAATGATATTGTCGCAATGTGATGAACATGAGTGGCCATAACAATATTTTCGCAATGTGACGAGCATGTCTTTTCATAACCATATTGTCGCAATTTGATGAATATAACCATATTGTCGCAATGTGACGAACATAACCTCATCATTACAATGTGATGAAAATAACCATATTGTTGCAATGTGACGAACACAACCTCGTCGTCCTAATGTGATGAACATATCCTCACCGTCTGTGACACAAATATCCTGTCGTCATGATGTGAAAAAGAATGTCATGTCATCACATTGTGATGAACATTGCCCCATCGTCAAAATAAATATCTTATCATCACTATGTGATGAACATACGACATTTATTTTCATCAAATATCCATTCAACATATCATGAACATACGGCATTTACGTTCATCACATTGCCACTTTTTACTTAAATGACATGTCATTGTAATGTGATGAACATAAACCCCTCGTCGCAATATTCCTGTCATCATCAATATGTGACAAACAATATACGGTCGTCCCAATGTGAAGAACATAGTGATGCAACCCCTCCTCAACCCGCATGTCAGAAGATCACATATGCAAGATCTTTCTTCCTACACTGGCTCAAAGAGATTTCAGAAATGGCTCCTCTATTTCCCTTTCGGGAAATATGCACCCACAATTAACTTCGAGAAATTCCCCCCTTATACTTTGGGAGATTGGACTTCGTACCTTCGCGAATCCGGTGGTCAAGCATCTTGTCTCTCAAATCCCTGAAACTCGAAAACAGTCAATGCTCGAACTTTTCGTTGCTAATTTCGGATTTCTTCTTGTCGCAATTTCGGTGGTTGTGATGTCAAGCAACTCGTCACCTTGATCCACGAAACCCGATTTACCGAAACTTTGATGCACTCGCAAGCTTTGACTTTTCAATAGCCCCTCATTCCGTCGGGATTTCGAACTTCTTGATTTCACGAATCCTAATGCAAAGAATTCGGGTCTTCACCCCACAAAACCCTGAAATGGTCAACGAAGTTTGACTCCCATGTCGATAGTGCACCACCTGTCCACCCTACTGATTCTATGGCCCACACAATCCTTTCACCCTTGGGACTTTGTGGTTCATGATTTCGCGAGTCTTGTTGCACAAATTTCGGGACTTCAATCTACGAGACCCCGAAACAGAAATCCACAGGTAAATCCCATGGCTCCTATTGAATTGAGTCTACGGTTATACCTCTCCTAAGATTAAACCCTTGGGAATACTTTCCGTAACTCTCGTGCTCCTTCGTGAGATCTAACGGCTTGCGGGACTTCGCAAATACGCCACAAAGAATTTCGACCATCCATTCTTCCCTTGAGAACTTCTGCATGAACTAAACAAAGTATCTCTCTCTCTCTCTCTCTCTCTCTGTGGAACTTGTCCTCCTGCGGTCGACGTCGCTACGTCTTCCTTCAAAATTTCAAGGTACTTGGCCTCTTTCCTTCCTTCGACTCCTTCAAAGGTTCAGATCCTTCTGAGCTTCCCACGACCTCAAGTCTTTCAGAAAACTCCTACTCGCACTCTTTGCGGCAGACCTTCAAAAACCTTCAAGTGTTGAACTCCCTTTGACTCTGCACACTCCTGCAGCAAAAGTCTCTCAACAAATCATTCAAGTTACCAAACCTGAACCTCAACTCAGCCTGCACACACCTTGCACGGCCCCTGTGCCCAACTGCACTTCTGAGAGAATGAGAACAAAAGCTATCTTTCCCGAGCTTTCAAAGACAAACCTCTGAACCCTTTGTCAATTCACTCCTTGTGGACAATTCAACTGCACTTCTTGCAGGAACTCTTGCTTAGATAGAGAAACAATTGAAACTCATTTCCCTTACTCTCTCTCTCTCAGATTTCAAAAATTTAGCAAGAAATCATTCATACATAGCATAAAATCAATTTCCTGACAAAAAGAATAAAAAATTCATGAGCATAACATTCAAAATGCATACACAGAGAATATTTGAACACCATGAGTCTGAATCAAAGCCTTCTTGTATTAATCCAGAACTTCTGTACATGGAATTCAGATACACAAATCTCTTCTTCTTCTCTTCTATGCTCTATTCTCTCAATTGGCATAATCTCATTCTATATGTTCTATTCTATTATATGTTACAATACACAATGAGGGTGTCTATATCCCGTTTCCCTCTCCCATTCTGAACTGTCTAATCTAGAATTAAATTCTATCTACTTGCATTAACTACCATAAATTCCTTCCACCTACTAAGGACGAGAGCGGATCGCTCAAGGTCTGTTTACAATATTACAAGTGTGCCTCCACTTGATGGCTTCATTAATGATTCAAGATATTTCAAAATTTGTGCTAGGCGCTTTTCCAGCTGTCCTTTATCTCCACGCTGGCTCGCTTGAGATGCTCTTGCATCATACTCCCTTGCTTGAAATTTTTCATGGGCTCCTGTCCATGAGCTCGTGTACGGTGTGCCCATGCCTCTGGATCTCTGCTTCATTCTCCTAGTTGGCATATTCAACTGGATGGCTCTTCCACTTGACCAAATATTCAAAGTATTGCTTTCGCCTGGTCTTCTTGCTGACCCTTTTGTCCAGTATGCGCTCCATCTGCATCTTTTCTGCAACTGGCATCTACTTTGTCCACTGGACCTCTAGCTGTTCATTTCCTGTCCCTGTTTCCTTAGCTTTATATGGATACAAATCTGAGATATTGAATATCGGAGAAATTCTGATCCCATCGGGTAATTCAATCTCATAAGCATTCGCCCCAAATTTCTCTAAGACCTTACATGGTCTGATTTTCTTCATCTTCAATTTATTATATGTTCCTCTTGCGAACCTTTCCTTTCTCAATTGTGCTAGAATCAAATCACCAACCTCAATTTGAAGTTGTCTCCTGTGTTGATTTTCTGTGCGCTTATATTCCTGGCTCGAACTTTGTAATCGCTCCTTCACCTGGCTGTGAAGTTCCTTCATCACCTCTGCGAAATATTCTGCACTAGCGCTCCTTGTTGCAATCTGTTCTCAATCCCTTAACTCATAAATTCCTCTCGACTCCATGCCATAAACAATATAAAACAGACTCTGCCCCGTGCTTCTGATAACTGAGTCGTTATAAGCAAACTCCGCCTGTGGTAATATGTTGTCCCACTGGCGGTGGTGTTCTGTCACCAGGCTTCTCAGGAAGTCTCCTGGACTTCTGTTCACCACTTCTATCTGTCCATCCGTCTGAGGATGATAAGTTGAACTAAATGACAAGTTAGTTCCTAGCTTCTTCCATAAGGTCCTCCAGAAGTGTCCTATGAACTTAGTGTCTTGATCCGAAACTATGCTCCTTGGTAAGTCGTGAAGTCAAATGACTTCTTTGAAAAACAGATTCGCAATGTGAGTTGCGTCACTGGTCTTCTGACATGGAATGAAGTGTTCCATCTTGGAAAATCTATCCAACACCACAAATATTGAGTCAAAACCTCTTTGTGTTCTTGGCAACCCCAATATGAAATCCATGTTGACTGCATCCCACAACCTCTCAGGTATTGGAAATGGTTGATAAAATCCTGCATTTTGTTTCTTTCCCTTCGAATGCTGGCATATTCTGCATTTGTCCATGAATCTCTTGACGTCTTCTCGCATTCTCAGACAAAAATATGACTCATTCAATTTGCAAACGTCTTGTCGTGACCAAAGTGCTCGACCAATCCTCAACTGCGTTTCTCTTTCAGTAAATTCTCTCTCATGGAGCATTTTGGAATACAAAGTTGATTACCTTTAAACAGTGATCCTTCCTGGATCATGTATTCTGTCCATTTACTTCTATCCCCGAGAATTGGATTCTTAGCTGCTTCATACGCCTCCTTAAAATCTAAGTCATCCTTGTACATGTCCCTGAGATCATCAAAACCCAATGTTTTGACTTTGAACTCCTGCAATAGCAAACACTTCCTTCTCAAAGCATCAACAACTTTGTTAGTAGTACCAGAAATATGCTTAATTACAAAAGTAAAATTATGCATATATTCAACCCATTTAACATGTCTCTAATTCAACTTTTCCTGTTGAGTCACAAACTACAATGCATGATTGTCACTGTATAAGACAAACTCTTTCAAGATCAAGTAATGTCTCCATTTCTTTAATGCCTGAATAATAGCATAAAACTCCTTATCATACGTGGAGTATTTCACCTTCGCTTCATTCAGCTTCTCGCTGAAGTGTTCTATCGTCCTGTCTTCTTGACTCAAGACTACCCCTATTGCAAATCCACTTGCATCGCATTTCACTTGAAATGTCCTTTGGAAATCCAACAACACCAAAATTGGTTGTTCCGTAATCTTCCTCTTCAACAGATTAAAAATCTTCTCAGCCTCTTCTATCTAGTGAAAAGATTTGTGTCTTTTCTTCACTGTATCCATCATCGGTGCACTAATTCCACAGAAATTCCTAATGAATTTTTGGTAGAAACTAGCCAATCCGTGAAAACTTCTCACCTCAAAGGTATTCTTCAGTGATGGCCAATTCTTAATCACTTCCACTTTATCTGGATCCATCTTCAATTTACCTGCAGAAATAACAAATCCCAGATAAATGAGCTCTATCTTCATGAATGAGGACTTCTTCATATTTATCAACAACTTCTCCTACTGTAACCTCTCCATCACTGTAGCCAAATGTTTCAGATGCTCTGCCACTGTTTTACTGAAAACCAGTATGTCATCCAAATATACGATAACAAATTTTCCGATGAACGCCCTTAGGACTTCGTTCATCAATATCATGAAGGTAATCGATGTGTTTGTTAACTAAAACGGCATAACAAGCCATTCATACAACCCTTTGTTGGTTTTGAATGCTGTCTTCCATTCGTCACCTTCTCTCATGCGGATTTGATGATAACCTCTTTTCAAATCAATCTTTGAAAAGAATTTTGCTTCACTCAAGCAATCCATTAGATCATTCATCCTTGGCAATGGAAATCTGTACCTGATGGTTATCTTGTTGATCACCCTCGATTCAGTACACATCCTTCAATATCCATCTTTCTTCGGACTGAGTACTGCTGGAACAACACACAGACTCAAGCTTTCCCTGACCAATCCTTTGTCCAAGAAATCTTGGACTTGTCTTTTGACCTCTTCATTCTCTTGCGGCGTCAATCTGTACGCAACTTTGTTTGGCAAACTGGCTCCTGGTATGAGATCAATATGATGACTCACACTTCTAGTCGGTGGCAACGAATGAGGTAGTTCATCCACTACTATGTCAGTGAACTCTTCTAGTAGTTCCTGAACCTCTTCTGGTAAATCATCCACTCTTGTGCTGGTCAAAACAATTCTAGGCTTCCTGACCACAATGAATTGCGGTTCCTCCTTCTTCTTAACCTCTATAAAAATTTCCTTCCCACTCATGATAAGTATAGTGTTACTTACTTACGGTTTCACCTCCTTATGCTTGATTGGAAGCAACATGTGAGTTCTCCCATTCTTCTCTAGGGTGTATGTGTTCATTCTCCCATCGTGAATCACATTCTTGTCATATTGCCATGGTCTACCCAGCAATAGATGACAAACATCCATGGGAATGACATCACAAAGTATCTTATCATTATATCCTCCTATCTTAAATTCAACTAAACACTATTTAGTGACAGTTACCTGATGTCCTTTTTGTAGCCACGAAACTCTGTATGGGCTTGGATGATCAATCGTCTCCAGCTCTAGCTTTTATACCATCTCTGTAGAAATGAGATTATCTATACTAACGCTGTCCACAATGACCTTGCATACCCTTTCCTTGGTCTTGCAAGCAGTCCAGAAAAGTCTGTTTCTTTGGAATGAACTCTCCACCTCCTTTTTTGGTGTCAAAAGAGATTTTCGCATCATCAACGATCTTCCGCCTTCAACATCTTCTGCCTCAATATTCTGCCTCCATGCTTCGGTGATGTGAGTCTCTCCACCTTATTTATTTTTGTATGGATACTCGTAAGACTTGTGCCCATTATTTCCACATGTGAAGCATGTTATTATTCCACCTCTTCCTCTTCCTCTACCTCTGGTATGAGGAAAAATATTATTATCAGCATAATCCCCTCTCTGTTTGGTATGTTTCCCTCTCTGTTCAACATATTGCAATTTTTGTGAGATTCCACCTCTCTCAGTTCGAGTCTGAGGTTTCTTCCAGTCCTCCTTGGGTTTTTGATTCTTATCCTAGGCAAATGATTTTCCCTTAGGCTGACTTCTGCCTTGGCCTCTTTGACCCTATTTTCGGTCATCTTTTAGAGCCATTTGATAAGCATCTTCCACCGTTTGAATGGTTACCATGCTCATCTCATCTTGAATGTCATATCTTAGGCCATTCATATATATGGAAACCTTTTCATCATCACACTCCTGATGACCTGCCCTGATGTTCAGCCTATAGAATTCTTCAGTATATTCTTTCACTGTCATCAATTTCTGTCTCAAGTTTTGCATTCTTCGAAACAGAGTAATTTGGTAATCTCTAGGGATGAATTTCGCCTTCATCTTTGTGATCATTATGTCCCAATTCTTGATCTTTTGCTTGCCTTTGCAGCGCCTGTCAGCTTGTAGTTCATCCCACCACAATGATGCATGTCCCTTCAATCTTGTGACAACATGTTTGACCTTCTTGTCCTCTTCGACATCTTCATAGTCAAAATATGTGTCCAGAGCTCTAATCCAGTCTAGAAGATCCTCTGCATCCAGATTTCCCTCATAAACTAGAATGTCCATTTTCTCTCTTGCACCCATTCTTGCAATAACCCTAATCAAGCGTTCGTTTGCTGCATCTTTGGCCTTAAATTCTTATTCTTTAGCCTCAATTTCACTTTCAGAATCACTAATATCCCCAGCACTGACTGTACATCTCTGTGCTATCTCCATGTCTTCAAGTCTGGCACGTAAATCACACATTTCTTTTTCCATGGCTGGATCAGGCATCTGCCTACCCCTTCTTCTCAGTATTTCCCTCTCCTCTGGTGGATAGGGTGTTTGCCTGTCCCTTCTCTTCAGTGGCATGGTGAATTCTCTTTTTCCTTGTTACATAAAGAAAAGAAACTTTATGTTATCTGATACCAAACCTGACACAACCCCTCCTCAACCCGCAGGTCAGAAGGTCATGTACACTAGATCTTTCTTCCTACATTGGCCTGAAGAGCTTTCAGAAATGGCTCCTCTATTTCCCTTTCGGGAAATAGGCACCCACAATTAACTTCGAGAAATTCCCCCCTTATACCTCAGGAGATCGGACTTCGCACCTCTTTGAATCTGGTGGTCAAGCGTCTTGTCTCTCAAATCCCCAAAACCCAAAAACAGTCAATGCTTGACCTTTTCCTTGCTAATTTCAGATTTCTTCTTGTCGTGATTTCGACGGTTGCGATGTCAATCAAATCATCCCCTCAATCCTTGAAACTCGATTTACCGAAACTCCGATGCACTCGCAAGCTTTGACTTTTCAACAACCCCTCATTCCGTCGAGATTTCAGACTTTGTGATTTCACGAATCCTAATGCAAATAATTCGGGTCTTCACCCGACGAAACCCTAAAATGTTCAACGGAGTTTGACTCCTGTGTCGATAGTGCACCACCTGTCCACCCTGCTAATTCTATGGCCCACATAATCCTTTCTCCCTTGGGACTTCACAGTTCTTGATTTCGCGAGTCCTGTTGCACAAATTTCGGGACTTCAATCTATGAGACCCCGAAATAGAAATCCACGAGTAAATCCCACGGCTCTTATTGAATTGAGTCTACGGTTCTACCTCTCCTGAGCTTAAACCCTTGGGAATACTTGCTGTAACTCCCCTGCTCCTCCGTGAGATCTAACGGCTCGTAGGACTTCGCAAATTCTCCACAGAGAATTGTGATTGTCTATTCTTCCCTTGAGAACTTCTACACGAACTAAACAAAGTATCTCTCTCTCTCTCTCTCTGCAGAACTTGTCCTCCTGCGGTCGACGTCGCTACGCCTTCCTTCAAAATTTTAAGGTACTTGGCCTCTTGCCTTCCTTCGACCCCTTCGAAGGTTCATATCCTTCTGAGCTTCCCATGACTTCAAGTCTTTTAGAAAACTCCTACTCACACTCTTTGTGGCAGACCTTCAAACACCTTCAAGTGTTGAACTCCCTTTGACTCTGTGCACTCCTGCAACAACAGTCTCTCAACAAATCATTCAAGTTACCTAACCCAAACCTCGACTCGGCCTGCGCACACCTTGCATGGCTCCTGTGCCCAACTGCACTTATGAGAGAATGAGAACAAAAGATATCTGTCCTGAGCTTTCAAAGACAAACCTCTGAACCCTTTGTCAATGCACTCCTTGCGGACAATTCGACTGCACTTCTTGCAGGAACTCTTGCTTAGATAGAGAAACAATTGAAACTCATTTCCCTTACTCTCTCTCTCTTAGATTTCAAACATTTAACAAGAAATCATTCATACATAGCATAAAATCAATTGCATGACAGAAAGAGTAAAGCATCCATGATCATAACATTCAAAATGCATACACAAAGAATATTTGAACACCATGAGTTTGAATCAAAGCCTTCTTGTATTAATCCAGAACTTCTGTACATGGAATGTGGCTACATAGCTCTCTGCTTCTTCTCTTCTATGCTCTATGCTCTCAATTGGCATAATCTCATTCTATCTGTTCTATTCTATTCTATGTTACAATACACAATGAGGGTGTCTATATCATGTTTCCCTCTCCCATTCTAAACTATCTAATCTAGAATTAAATTCTATCTACTTGCATTAACTACCATAAATTCCTTCTACCTACTAAGGACGAGAGCGGATCGCTCAAGGTTCATTTAGAATAATACAAGTGTGCCTCCACTTAATGGCTTCATTAATGATTCAAGATATTTCAAAATTTGCGTTGGGTGCTTTTCCAGTTGTCCTTTATCTCCGTGCTGGCTTGCTTGAGATGCTCCTGCATCACATAGCCCCATCATTTCCAAAAAAAAAAAAAATTGTCATTTCTCTTATGTTTTGACCTTGTGATATTAAATTCCATATTTTCAATTTCAAAATAAAATAAATAGATAATTTATATTCTCCATGTAATTATTCTATATTGGATGATGAAAAAACTATTTAAATCCATATTTATATTAATTTTTTTTACAAAATATTAAAATTGAATTTATATAATATCTCTAATTTTATTAAAACTTTTAAAATAACATCTATGCTTTTTAATTAGTAATAACATAGTAAATATAAAAAAAAATATATAACATAGTACATATAAAAAAAAAAATAATAATAATAATAGAAAACCATATTTAAATTTTAAAACTACTTTTAATATTTACATAAATTATTTAAAGAATAAAAGTTAAAAAAATAAAACTCAAGACAAATTGTAAACCATAACACGAAATTCGTATATCATATACATAATTATAATGAATTTCTTGAACCAAACTGGACTGGTCCTTTCCCAACATCAAGAAACTCCAAATACCGGTTAGACTTTTCAAATCCAACGAGCAAAAAGAAGCTTTTATTTTATCTTTCGAGTGCACAGTAAATTATAGATGTTTCCCGAATGATTCGAAAATCTCCTCTAAGGCAAATTATTGAAGAGAATTGGCAATCCGATGATTGACATTTTCAAAGCCTTATTTCATGAAGTCACTTCATCCATATGCACAGGTAATGTGCACGGTAGAGGTACCATCCATGGAATCAGTGTTTTATAATATATTCATTACCCCAATTATTCTATGAGTCAGAGGAACGATCCCTGGAATCAATGTTTTATAACGCATTCGTCACCCCAATTATCCTATCAATTTTTTTTTATCCACAACCTATAATATAATGATAAAGATGGAGTTGATTCGAAACACTAACTATCTAATGAACAAAAAAATGAAAACATAGAAATTACCGGCGCTTTCTCCATTAGTTACAAGCATAGAATTGGGCCATTTCCTCCAATTGGCTTCTGGATCGTCGTTCTCCAACATGCACAACAAATGCTCGAACAACACCACTGAAGTTGTCCCTGAATCTCTCAACGCTGCATGATTCAGATAATGGGTACTTATGAAATATGTTATCCTCTGCTAGACAACGTCCATTGTCTTATATCCATCGAGCGCTTCATTTATTTCACTCTTTAGAGGGCATATATCCGTCAAGCACTTCGTTTATTTCACTCTTCAGAGGGCATATATCCATCGAGTGCTTCGTTTATTTCACTCTTCAGAGGGCATATATCTGTAGAGTATTTTTTGAATTCAGAAGAGGTTTTGATCCACAACCTATAATATAATGATAAAGATGGAGTTGATTCGAAACACTAACTATCTAATGCACAAAAAAAAGAAAACATAGAAATTACCGGCACTTTCTCCATTAGTTACAAGCACAGAATTGGGCCATTTCCTCCAATTGGCTTCTGGATCGTCATTCTCCAACATGCACAGCAAATGATCGAACAACACCACTAAAGTTGTCCCTGAATATCTCAACGCTGCATGATTCAGATAATGGGTACTTATGAAATATGGTCTCCTACGCTTTCCAATGTCCACTGTCTTATATCCGTCGAGCACTTCGTCTACTTTGGGATTGTCTGCATGGACGAGGTTTGATGGATTATTTTATTCAAATGAAGGATTCCAAATGGATTTGTTGTATGAAACACCTATTATACTACCTACCCGACTATCTGGCAGCCTGCTTCATGGCCGTGGCATTCACATTCTGCCCTCCATACGTGGAATTCGCATTGGGATCGTCTTCATTCAGACAATTTTCTTCATCGACATTCATCTATAGTTCGAGTTCGGCCCTCCCCATGCCACCATGGAGATGACTGTAGGATCCATATCTCTGTAGCCGTTGGATTTTTGACACATAAGATAGAAGGTGTAGTATCCATACTATTTTCATCGTACGGTCAGCCAACCAAGTTGTCCTGCTCTCGACACGTGGAACTGGTCAGGCCATAGATCTGAGCCCTGATGGACCGTTGAATCTAGCCATTGTATTTGTGCCACGTGGCTCCTTCTTGACCATCCGATTTTATCATTAGATCGTTTCCACGTGGGTTTTTTCCAACCGTTCGATTTGACCCAGATCTATGGCTTGGAGAAGGCCACTTGTCGACATATGAACGGTAGGGTTGGCAGGCCGTACAACAAAAATGGTACGGATGTACATATTCTGTCTCCACGTGGCACAGATATGACGCATATAGCGGAACAGAGAAGACGGTTTAGTAATAAGCACGTGGCAATAACCAGTGGTGCAATAACAACCTATTTGTCGCAGAGATCGAATCGTGCACCGCGCATGGGCTCCTCCTGACTGCACTTGGTCACTCAAATTCTCAGATATGAGCAGTCGTCTATTTGTGTGACCAGAATACACACTCAGCCAAAATCTTACACAGCAACAGAAACATAATCACAGTCTGAATGTATCACACCAAATTGTTTGAATTTATGGCGAAATTGTCGAATCTTCCAGCGCCAGTATCTCGGTCATTTATTTCACTCTTCAGAGGGCATATATAAATTAGAAGATAGAAATGAGGCAAGTATGAGGCAACATAAAATATTTCCATTTTGTGTCGATATGATTGGAACCTCCAGTGTTAATCGCTCACCGACAACAATGAGACCGAATTTATATTGGAACCTCCAGTGTTAATCTCTCACTGGCAACAATGAGCCCGAATTTATATTGGAACCTCTAGTGTTAATCGCTCACTGGAAACAATGAGACTGAATTTATATAGGTTGGTGAATGCTATTCTGATGTTAAAGGGACCGAGAAGCTCATTTTGTTTCATATGAAATCCTTGAGCGACTGAATCACCTTGTATTGTTGTTTGATTGTGCTAAAGATTTATTGTTGGAATAAAAACTAATGAAGGAAACATTGATGAACAAAATGCCAAATTACAAGAGGTCTACCCAAACATGGAAAGGGAGTTCCATGAATATTTTTCTGATAAATTAGGAAGTGGAAAAATGACTTTTGATTTGGCTGGCCGCACAAAAAAACATTTTCACGAACCACCAACATCTCTCACACATTATTGACACCAATGGTTCATCTATAGGCCCTTCTAATACATTCGATTGAAACTCAGTAACAAGTATACACAGGCATGAGAAAGATTATTTTATGGCTATGAAATAAGAGAAGGAATTTCAGAATTCTTTAGCTGACAATGAAAACATTCTCAGGGTGAAAGAGAACCTCCATTAAATGACGTGGATAGAGATCTAGAGAACCTCCATTAAATTACATGGATAGAGATCTTTTTTTTTTGCAATAATCATTGTGCTTGGTATATCTTTTGGTATATCTTTAGTGATCATTGATTTCTTTGGCACAACTCATCATGGAACTTAAACTAGTAATGATGTTCAGAATAATCTTTGAAAAAGGAAAAGCTTTTATTGAAGTTTAGAGTATGAAACTTATTAAACAAGACGTTTGAAAGCGTAGTGAACACATGGTATATGAGAATCGTGTTTTTTTAAGTCAACAAACGTTGCCAAATATGACACATGGAATAACGAATCTTTCTTAAACAAATTTTATTTTATTATTTTATTGAACTGGAAATAACTTAAACAAATTTTATTATTTTATTGAATGGGGAATAAACTTAGACAATTCTAGTTAGTTGGGCTTTAATTTGTTAATAATACAATCGCTGGGCTTTAATTTGTTAATGATACAATTGGCCATAACTACTTAAACTTTTAATCATAGAAGGACCATAACTACAAACTAATTTATTAATCAAATTTACCCATTTAATCATAGAATGGCCATAAGTGCTAATTAATCCATAAATATCATACCTTTTAATATAAAGATTAGATTATTTCTTTGGCCATAAGTACTAATTAATCCATAAACATCATACTTTTTAATATAAAGATTAGATTATTGCTTTCAAAAACTTCACTTCATAGCCATATGGAACATAAAGATTATCCAAAAATTGTTTTATTTCTAAGGCTCAGCCTATCAAAGTTCCAACGGCATAGTTCTTCGATGCTTCCAAACAAAGAAAGTCTCTAAATCTAAATCCATGTATTTTTTAATTAAAAAGTATTTTTTAATTAAAAAGTATTTTTCTAATAACCTAAAGCTACTCCTCTAATTTTTTTAGTTTTGTCAAATTTTAATATCTTTTTCTTCAACATATTCCAACAAAAATCTTAAAAGCCATTTTTAATAATCTTTTTAAGTATTGTGATATTACGAGGCCTGGTTTGTAATTTAATAATGTTTGTTAATAATCTTGTTAAGTATTGTGATATTAAGAGGTAGATTTTGTAATTTAATAATGTTTATTAAGTTTTTATTGGAAGGTCATGAAGTTTTATGAGTATGAAAGGAAGTATTAATCTTGTTAAGTATCGTGATATTATGAAGTAGGGTTTGTAATTTAATAATGTTTGTTAAGTTTTTTAAAATATCATGAAGTTTTTTCAGTAAGAAATGAGTGAATATCAATTAGGTTTCATTT
>ML781696.1:250028-260942 GCA_009831015.1 Picea engelmannii | reverse complement strand
TCCAGAAGCAGTAAAATTCTTCTCAACCTCATGTAGTCTTAACTAGAACCATTTACCATCTATTTTGAAACATTTTGATCTATAATTGTTCCAAACATGTCACAATGACAAATCAGTGCCTTAAATGGGTCCAATGATCTTGTAAAACTATTGAATGTTGTCTCCTTTCTGATCACAGTTAAAGGATTTATTATTTGCCTAAAATTGCAGAAAAATAAGGTGCATATGTGATGATGATATAGATGTTATTTTGGCAATGTTTTGTAGTTTATTGCTCCATAAATTCCCTAGAAACAAATTGATGTTTAATATGTGACAATGAGCTTACAAAACTACAAACATATTGCAATTCATTTTTACTACATAATAGAATTGTAAGAAGAGGAGTAAATGAAGTTGTAGTTTTGTAAGACTCTAGAGAAAATTGTGGAAATTTATTGGAGTATAACTTGATGGAGAGGATTGATGTAGGAACACAAAATTGTAGCCACAATTTTGATAGGTGATGATAGGGTAGATCATTGACTAAGCAAAAAAATGTTGAGAAAGAAAAGCATCTTAAGGAACTAGATTGAGTCAAATTTGATAGAAGTAAACCACACATAACATAACCTATGCTAGATAAAAATGTATGATCTAGATTAGATCAACATATAATTTGTCATCTATTTTGGTACTTTCGGGGTGGAAAAATTGGAGTTGTTGACTTGTAGGTCCCATTTCAAGGGCAAGTATCACTTAGAAGACTTGGGGTCTAGGACCTTTCAAAGATTTCTTGAGGCCTTAGATGAGTATTTTTGGGGTCAAAACTTTGCCAGCATAATTCCAACCTCTTGACATTATTTCAAACTTCAATATCTTTCCAAAAACATGAAAAATCACCTCAATCAGAGTTCATATGTGGAAGTTATGCCTTCTGTAAGTTGACCTATCTCATTGATCACCATGATACTGAGTGGATGCCACATCAACTTCCATTAGTCATACATGTGGAGTGACTCACATGTGGTATTTCAAGATTAGACTCTAGGGTAAAAAACCCTAATAGTAATTTGGGGTTGAGGCATGTGAAAACCCTAAAACCCTAGATGACTATGAGGCTATGTTAAATAGTAGGTTGCTAGGAAAGGTAGGGGTTACATTCTTATTGTATCGAGTATTGTTCCATATGAGATCATAGAACTGAGAGTGGGATATTGAGGGAGATGAAAGGGAGAAGGAGATCCTATAACAACCATATTGGCCATACTGTCCATGACATATCCATAGTGAGTGCCCCATTATTTGTACTTGCATTTCACAATGGAGAAGAAAGGAGAAGAGCACAATCGCCCTCACCTTTTGGTTGGGTTTTTTCTGTATAGTATTTTTCCAAGGGAGATCTTGTGTTCATTGTGTGGATGGTGTGTCATTGCTTATCTCTTTCATTTTAGTTTTGCAACTTATTTCAATATTTTTTGTGATAGCATTAGAAATATTAAGTCTACAATCTTCAACAGACTATTGCATGATAAAAAAAATTGTAGAACATTATAAGATCTATTCCAATGAACTATTTGAGTGGAATATCCATGACAATTTACAGATCAAACTAGGTCAAATAATTTTCCAAGAAACCAAACCAATTCTATAAATGTAAAAGTGCAATCCTTTATTAGAGTTGCCTAATTGGTTAGTGTTTTGATTATGTTGCATTTTGTTTCCATAGATCATAACACCTACATATTTTCTATGGAGACAATAAATTCATTAGAGAAACAAGTGTGACCATCAATGTTGCAAGTGTAATTGTGAGAAAGGCTATAAGTGTTGTTGTGTGAGCCCAAGGTTGTGAAACATTATAGTTTTGTATTGTACTATATTTTATATTAGCCGCGATTTTTTTATTAATGCAATAATTTTTAGTTTGTATGTGACACGTGTCTTTACATGGCCCTCAAAATTTGTAGTTGCATGATTTGTTGTTATTGGTTCAATATTGCAATGTAATTAAATTATTGATGATCATTTATAAATAAATCAAGAAGAGCATTATTAAGTCATATAGTAAATTGATTAGCAATGAAATACCCTTCTTGAAGTAAGTTGACTACACTAGTATCAAAGGAAGTTTGATTAATCATAAGTGTAAAGTTGTGTTGGTTCTCATCAATAGCAGCAATGAGTACATGCATAATGAACTATTGGTCTAGCTCACAAATTTCAATTTTGACGCCAAACGCACTCCCCAGAGAACGATCGCTCTCACCAGGACCTTCTCTTATCTCACCCAGAAGAATGTTAATACTCTTCTATCTTCCAATCGGAAGATCTGCACCCACAGTTCGCTTCAACAATCCCCCTTTCTTTTACTCGGAGGATCGGAACTTCGCTACTCACGAGTTCAACCATTGTGTATTTCCTACTCGGATCCCCGAGACCCGAGATGAGTCAGTCAATGCTGAATTTCTTCCGCTTCTATCGGGACTTTGCTTTATCACCTTTCACCGATTTTGGCGCTAAATATTTGGAGTCCAAACTCCTGAGATCCGATGTGCCGAGATGTCGACAATCTCGCGATCTCGCTTCCTCGGAACCTCGTTGCTCACGCGGTAAAATGAATCCTCCTTTGACCTCCGAGGTCCAAGATGCCAATATCCAAAATATCGCTACCTCGCGACTTCGCTGTTCGTGAGGTCAATTGACTTCACCATCGCTTCCGATGCCCAAGACACCGAAATGCCGATATGTCGATTCACGAGTCAAGCTATGCTCCCCGTGATTTCAATCGACACTCTTGCCCTTCTAAGCTTCAGAACTTCTCCACACACTTACACGATGACTTCCTTGCACCTCTGCAAGATCCTATGCCTCGGATTCTCGCGACTTCTCCTTGAAGAGTTCCGATGGACCGCTCAAATTGCAAATTGAAACAAGCGCTTATCCCATGGAGCCTTGTCCAATTGCACACAAGTTTCCAGCACTTGCTTGAACACTTCCAACACCACCCCTCTGTGCAGTCCTTCGACGAATTCAAAGGCCCATCTCTCCTAAGCTTCACGACTTCGAATCCCTCAGGGAGAATCTCTTGCACGCACCCTTTGCGGCAAATCTTCAATCACGACTAAGTGATGAAGTCTTTGATCCTGCGCACTCCTGCAACAGAAATCCTTCAACTCTTTGGTCAGAATCAAAACTCTAAGTGTCAATCTAGCCTGCGCACACCTTTCACGGATTTGATGCCAAATCTTCACTCTCGAAGAGATGAGAACAAAAGCTATCTCTAAGCAAACCCTCCAGTCATGCACTCCTTGCGGACAAATTCAACTGCACTCCTTGCAGGAATCTTCTAGCTCACTTAGAGAAATAATTGAAACTCATTCATTCACCCTCTCAGACTTCAATTCAACCATGAAATCACATACACAACACATGAAAGAAAATGTATGACAAGAAGCAAATAGTCATGAGCATAACATCAATACACAAAGAAAAGACACATAACCATGGAATTGAATCAAGGCTTTCTTCATTAATCCAATATCTGTACATGGAAGTTCTTCATACAATTCTCTGCTTGCTCTTCTTGCTCTCCTGAATGCTCTGAATGATAATGATACAATGTACAAAGGAGGGTGTCTATATCCGTTTTCCCTCTCGAGCTCTAAAGCTATCAAATCTATAATTAAATTCCTATCTAACTTTACATTAAATCTATTAAATGCCTCATCTACCTAAGGATGTGAGCTTATTCGCTCAAGGTCCATTACAATTTACAAGTGTGCTTCATTAAATTCCCATATTAATGTTTGGCGCAACAAATATCAAGGTGCTTTCAAAAAGAAATCCACTGGCTCGCTTGACGTGGGCGATGCTCCTACATCATACTCCCTGGCTTAAAAAATTTCATGGGATCCTATCCATGAGCTCCTGCACAGTCTGTCCATGCTTCTGTATCACTGCTTCAGTCTCCCAGCTGGCATCCTCCATTGGGTGGTTCTTCCATTTGACCAGATACTCAAAATACTGCTTCCGCCTGGTCTTTCTCCCCACTCGCTTGTCCAGTATGCACTCCATCTGCGGTTTTTCTGCAACTGGTAATTGTTTTTCCCACTAGACCACTGGTTCCTCAGTTCCAGGATATGCTTCTCCAGCCCTGTATGGGTATAAATATGAAACATTAAAAATTAGAGATATCCCGATGCCATCCGGCAACCCAATTTCATAAGCGTTCTCCCCGAATTTCTTCAGGACTCTGCATGGCCCAATTTTCTTCATTTTGAGATTATTATATGTTCCCCTCGGGAACCTTTCCTTCCTCAAGTGTACCAGAACAAGATCGCCAACTTCAAACTGAAGTTGTCTCCGATGCTGATATGCTCTGCACTTATACTCCTGATTGGACTTCTGCAGTCACTGCTTCACCTTCGTGTGAAGTTCTTTCATCGCCTCAGCAAATTCTTTTGTGCTAGCACTGCTAGTCATAGCCTATTCTGACTCCCTGAGTTCAGAAACTCCCTTCGGTTGTGTTCCATACACAATTTGAAATGGACTCTTGCCTGTACTCCGATTTACAGAATCATTGTACGCGAACTCTGCCTGTGGCAATACGTTGTCCCAACTGCTATGGTGCTCTATCACCAGGATCCTCAACAAATCCCCCAGACTCCTGTTAACCACCTCTGTTTGTTCGTCTGTCTGCGGATGGTAAGATGAACTAAATGCCAAATTAGTTCCTAGCTTCTTCCATAGCGTCCTCCAAAAATGACCTATGAATTTGGTATCACTGTCCGAGACTATGCTTCTCGGCAATCCATGAAGTCTGACAATTTCTTTGAAAAATAAGTTTGCGATGTGGGTCGCATCGCTGGTCTTCTAACACGGTATGAAATGTGTCATCTTTGAAAACCTGTCCACCACTAAAAAGATGGAATCAACCCCTCTCTGCGTTCTCGGCAAACCCAATACAAAATCCATGCTTATCGCCTCCCATGGTCTCTCTGGTATGGGCAATGGCTGATAAAAACCTGCGTTCTGCTTTAGGCCCTTGGAATGTTGACAAATTCTACATCTGTCAACAAATATTTTCACATCTGCTTGTATGCCTGGCCAATAATACGATTCGCTCAACTTTGCGAACGTTTTGTCATGTTCAAAACGACCTGCTAATCCACCACTGTGCTTCTCTTTCAATAAGTTCTCCCTCATGGAGCAATTTGGAATACACAGCTGGTTGCCTCTGAATAACAATCCATCCTAGATCATGTAATCTATCCATGGGCTTCTATCTCTGAGAACTGGATTCTCAGCTGCTTCATATGCCTCCCCGAAGTCTGCATCACCTACATACATATCCTTCAAATTTTCAAAACCCAACGTCTTGACTCTGAACTCCTGCAACAACAAACATTTCCTGCTCAAAGCGTCAGCTACTTTGTTAGCAGTCCCTGAAATGTGTTTGATTACAAACGTGAAATTCTGCATGTACTCCACCCATTTTGCATGCTTTTGGTTCAACTTCTCCTGTTGACTCACAAACTGCAATGCATGATTATCGCTGTATAATACAAATTCCTTGGGTATCAAGTAATGCCTCCACTTCTTCAATGCCTGTACGATGGCATAAAATTCTTTATCATATGTGGAGTATTTCAATTTTTCATCATCCAGTTTCTCGCTGAAATATGCAACTGGCCTGTCATCATGGCTCAAGACTCCTCCTACGGAATATCCGCTTGCATCACATTTCACTTGAAAAGTCTTCCGAAAATATGGCAACACCAACACTGGTTGCTATGTTATCTTCCGCTTCAACAGATTGAAGCTCCTTTTAGCCTCGGCTGTCCAATGAAAAACTTTATGCCGCTTCTTTACTATGTCCATCATTGTTGCGCTAATTCCACTGAAATTCCTGATGAATTTTTGGTAGAAACTAGCCAATCCATGGAAACTCCTCACCTCGAAAACATTTCTCGGTGATGGCCAATTCTTGATCACTTCCACTTTTTCTGGATCCATCTTCAACTCATTCGCTGAGATAACAAAACCCAAATAAATGAGCTCTGTCTTCATGAAGGAACACTTCTTCATGTTGACCAACAACTTCTCCTACTGCAGTCTTCTCATCACAATGGCCAAATGCTTCAAATGTTCAGCCTTCATCTTACTGAAAATCAA
The DNA here is from genome assembly GCA_009831015.1 of Picea engelmannii. Lineage (NCBI taxonomy): Eukaryota > Viridiplantae > Streptophyta > Pinopsida > Pinales > Pinaceae > Picea > Picea engelmannii. The sequence continues at coordinate 254,786 of ML781696.1, read as the reverse complement.
TATATCATCCAGATATACAACTACAAATTTTTCAATGAATTCCCTCAGGACTTCATTCATCAGTCTCATGAATGTGCTCGACGTGTTTGTCAAACCAAATGGCATGACCAGCCATTCATACAAACCTTCGTTTGTCTTGAATGTTGTCTTCCATTCATCACCTTCTCTCATGCGAATCTGGTGATATCCGCTCTTGAGATCAATCTTTGAAAAATAATTTGCCCCACTCAGGCAATCCATCAAGTCATCCATCCTCAGCAGTGGGAATCTGTACCTGATGGTGATTTTGTTTATCACTCTGGAGTCTGTACACATTCTCCAGCCTCCATCCTTCTTCGGACTAAGTACTGTCGGAACAACACACGGACTCAGGCTCTCCCTGACTAGTCCTTTGTCCAACAACTCCTGAACCTACCTCTTGACCTCCTCATTCTCCTGAGGCGTCAACCTGTACGCAGCCTTGTTCAGCAAACTTGCTCCTGGTATGAGGTCTATGTGGTGACTCACACTCCTCATCGGTGGCAACAAACGAGGTAGTTCATCCACGATGATATCAGCGAACTCTTCCAGCAGTTCCTGAATCTCTTCTGACAAGTCATCCACTCTTGTGCTAGTTAGGACAATCCTCGGTTTCCTGACCACAAAGAATTGTGGATCTTCCTTCTTCTCCATCTCTGTGAGAAGCTCCTTCCCACTCATGAGAAGTATAGTGTTGTTTACTTCCATCTTCACTTATTTATCCTTTATCAGAAGCAATCTGTGTGTCCTCCCATCCTTTTCCAAGGTATATGTGTTCATCCTCCCATCATGAACCACATTTTGGTCATACTTCCATGGTCTACGCAATAATACATGATAGACATCCATGGGAATAACATCGCAAAAAATCTTATCATTATACCCACCTATTTTGAATTCAACTAAACATTGTTTAGTGATACTCACCTGATGTCCCTTCTGTAGCCATGAAACCTTATATGGACTCGGGTGATCAGTCGTCTCCAGCTCCAGTTTCTCCACCATCTCGGTTGAAACAAGATTGTCTGTGCTTCCGCTGTCCACAATGACCTTACATTTCCGGTCTTTGGCTTTGCAAGCTGTCTTGAACAGTCGGCTCCTCTAAGCTATGTTCTCCACCTCCTTCTCAGGTGTTAAGAGAACTTTATGCATTCCAAGCGATCTTCCACTATCTGTATCTTCATTCTCGACATCACGCTTCTGCGCTTCAGTGATGTGAGCTTCTCCTACATCTTTCTTCTTCTCTGGACACTCAAATGACCTATGCCCATTCTTCCCACATGTAAAACATGTGATCACTCCTCCTCTTCCTCTACCTCAACCTCTAGTACGAGGAAGAGTGTTTGCATCAGCATAATCTCCCCGCTGATCATTCTGTTGTCTTTTCTGTTCAACCCGTGGTTGTCCTCGCTGTGAGGTTCCACCTCTTTCAATCCTAACCTGAGGTTTCTGCCATTCCTCCTTGAGTTTCTGAGTTCTTTCTTGGGCAACTGCCTTGCCTCTGGGCTGACTTCTGCCTCGCCCTCGCTGTCCTTGCTTGCGGCTCAACTTCTCCTCAGCTTTCAGAGCCATCTAATAAGCATCTTCGACTGTCCTGATAGTTAGCATGCTTAGTTCATCCTGAATGTCATATCTCAGACCATTCATATATCTCGCCACCTTTTCATCATCGCTCTCTCGATGACCTGCTCTGATATTGAGCCTGTAAAATTCTTCGGTGTATTCCTTCACCGTCATCAACTTCTGCCTCAGGTTCTGCATTCACCTGAACAGAGTGATCTGATAATCTCTAGGGATGAATTTTTCTTTCATCTTAGCAATCATCCGATCCCAACTTTTGATATTCTATTTTCCTTTGGAATGTCTATCCGCTTGTAGCTCGTCCCACCATAAGGCTACATGTCCTTTCAACTTGGTAACAACATGCCTTACCTTCTTATAATCTTCGATATATTCATAGTCGAAGTAGGTGTCAAGAGCTTGGATCCAATCCAACAACTCTTCTGCATCCAGGCTTCCTTCATACACTGGAATATCCATTTTAGTCTTGGAACTCATCCTGGCAATGGCTTTGATCAACCGCTCGGTTGATGCATCTTCTGCTGTGACTTATTTTACATGTCCAGCTTCTTCTTCAACCTCGGAATCGCTAAGATCCCCTGCGCCAACTCCACGTCTTTGTTGTCTCCATCTCCTCAAGCCTTGCTCGGAGATCTCTCATCTGCCGCTCCATTTCTGGATTCCTTGTCGACCTACCTCTTCTTCACGCATCCCTGTCCTCTGGACCAGGTGACTGCCTTTCTCTTCTCTGCGGCATGGTGTAATCCTCTTCTCTGCTCTAGAAAGAAAAGATATTCCCGCTCTGATACCACAATTGACGCCAACCGCAATCCTCGGAGCACGATCGCTCTCACCAGGACCTTCTCTTATCTTGGCCCGAAGAATGTTAATACTCTTCTATCTTCCAATCGGAATATCTGCACCCACAGTTCACTTCAACAATCCCCCTTTATTTTACTTGGAGGATTGGAACTTCGCTACTCACGAGTTGAACCATTGTGTATTGCCTACTCGGATCCCCAAGACCCGATATGAGTCAGTCAATGCTGACTTTCTTCCGCTTCTATCGGGACTTCGCTTTATTTCCTTTCGCTGATTTTGGCGCTAAATAATTGGAGTCCAAACTCCCGATATCCGATGCACCGAGATGCCGACAATCTCGCGATCTCGCTTCCTTGGAACCTCGCTGCTCACGCGGTCAAATGAATCCTCCTTTGACCTCCGAGGTCTGAGATGCCAATATCTGAAATATCGCTACCTCGCGACTTCGTTGTTCGTGAGGTCAATTGACTTCACCGTTGCTTCTGATGCCCGAGACACCGAAATGTCGATATGCCGATTCACGAGTCGAGCTATGCTCCCCGTGATTTCAATCGACTCTCTTGCCCTTCTGAGATTCATACCTTCTCCACACACTTACACGATGACTTCCTTGCACCTCTGCAAGATCCTATGCCTCGGATTCTCGCAACTTCTCCTCGAAGAGTTCCGATGGACCGCTCGAATTGCAAATTGAAACAAGCGCTTATCCCATGGAGCCTTGTCCAATTGCACACAAGTTTCTAGCACTTGCTCGAACACTTCCAGCACCACTCCTCTGTGTATTCCTTCGATGAATTCAAAGGCCCATCTCTCCTGAGCTTCACGACTTCGAATCCCTTAGGGAGAATCTCTTGCATGCACCCTTTGTGACAAATCTTCAATCACGACTAAGTGATGAAGTCTTTGATCCTGCGCACTCCTGTAGCAGAAATCCTTCAACTCTTTGCTTAGAATCGCAACTCTGAGTCTCAATCTATCCTGTGCACACCTTGCACGGCTTCGATGCCAAATCTTCACTCTCGAAGAGATGAGAACAAAAGCTATCTCTAAGCAAACCCTGCAGTCACGCACTCCTTGCGGACAAATTCAACTGCACTCCTTGCAGGAATCTTCTGGCTCACTTAGAGAAACAATTGAAACTCATTCATTCACCCTCTCAGATTTCAATTCAACCATGAAATCACATACACAGCACATGAAAGAAAATGTATGACAAGAAGAAAATAGTCATGAGCATAACATCAATACACAGAGAAAAGACACATAACCATGGAATTGAATCAAGGCTTTCTTCATTAATCCAATATCTGTACATGGAAGTTCTTCATACAATTCTCTGCTTGCTCTTCTTGCTCTCCTGAATGCTCTCAATGATAATGATACAATGTACAAAGGAGGGTGTCTATATCCGTTTTCCCTCTCGAGCTCTAAAGCTATCAAATCTGTAATTAAATTCCTATCTAACTTTACATTAAATCTATTAAATGCCTCATCTACCTAAGGACGTGAGATTATCCGCTCAAGGTCCATTACAATGTACAAGTGCACTTCATTAAATTCCCATATTAATGTTTGGCGCAATAAAGATCAAGGTTATTTCAAAAAGAAATCCGTTGGCTCGCTTGACGTGGGCGATGCTCCTGCATCAAATTTTCTTGGTGTATTATCATAGATTTTTATGCTAGGAGACTACACAATCATGAAGATGGAATTCTTGACATACAATTGAATGATTTTTTCTTCATTTCCTATTATCTCCTAGATCTGGGATACAAGGAAAATTATCGAGTCGATGTAGACTAGACTCGTAAATGAATTCATTAAACCATTCAAGCCTCGGGAATGGGTTGACAACCAAATTATGCCCACCACAAGATCCTATTCACACCATTGATGAAGATCCATCCGCTAGCTTACTTAGATGTCCCCTTCCACTTTTTTGTAAGCTTATAAACTAAATCACACTCCCCTAATATGTTGAATATAAGTTTATCTCAAAATAATTCCAAAATGAAGGTTCTTGTTATCCCCGATATCTAGGGATAACTAGGAGATCATGTCTCAAGGCCCACATGGTCCTAGACATGGAGTACCGAGAGTAGGAGTGACTTGAGCATGGCCCTGGGGGGCCCATCTTTCTTCTTCTCAGCCAGCTTCATCCTGTCAGCAGTACTAGCTTCCATCACTACCAGCCTGGGCTTGCATCGGAGAGGAATCTTGCTCCATGAGGTAATTGGTCTGAGGTATCATGGTATGTGTCATATTTGATCATTATAACCTTCTTATATATGCATTAGGTTCCTTTCATTTCGGATGACTGCTTGGATCTTACACTAATCCTCTTGACCATTGTTGGGG
>ML781696.1:212835-228843 GCA_009831015.1 Picea engelmannii | reverse complement strand
TGTTGAGGAACCAATCGTCCAGTGGCAGAAGCAGTTGCCAGTGGCACAGAAGCCTCAGATGGAGTACATACTGGATAAAAGACTAGGGAAGAAGACCAGGAGAAAGCAGTATTTTGAATACCTGGTGAAGTGGAAAGATCACCTAGTGGAGGATGCCAGCTGGGAAATAGAAACAGTGATTCAGAAGCATGGGTGTAGTCTGCAGGAGCTCATGAGCAGGAGCCCATGAAATATTTTGAGCTGAGGAGTATGATGCAGGAGCATCGCTCACCTACCAAGCGAACCAGCGCGAGGAGAAAGAGAACGTACAGCTGGACAAGCCAGCAAAGCTTTTTGATTTTGAATTTCACCTTGGTATTGTTGCACCGCCGTTTACTAAAGGCATTCAAAGCTGAGCGCATTTGTAATATAATGTAGATAAGGAGGCATTTAACAGTTTTAAATGCTGGTAGATAGGGTTAGTTGTAGATTAGACAGTTTCATCTTTCCAGGAGGGAAAACGAATATAGGCACCCTCCTTGTGTAATTAATTATTATTCACATCTTGTATTATTTAGCAGTAGTATGAGAAAGGAAGAAGAACAGAGCAGAGAGCTTGTGAAGAACCTCCATGTACAGACATTGAATTAATAGGAAAGATTTTATTCAATCCCATGGATGTGTTTAGTCTCTTTGTGTTGTTGATATTATGCTTTTGCATACTTGCTTCCTTATATGTTTATCTTTTATATGCTGCTTATGTGATAGCATATCAGGTTAGAAACCTGAGAGAATGAGTTTCAATCGTTTCTCTGCTTGAGCCAGGAGATTCCTGCATAGAGTTCAGTTGAATTCCTCCGCATAGAGTGCGTCGAGGAGGCTAAGCAGTTGAACCTTTGTTCTCGTTTTCCAGGGTGAATTGGGATTGTTCAAGCCATGTAGGTGAGTGCAGGTTGGACGTGGGTCTCAGCCGTTAGTCTGAGGAAAGAATCTCAAAATCTCTGTTGCAGGCGAGTGCACGGGATTTGAATGACTTCAACACTTGGAGAGTGATTGGATGATGAAACATGAGCAGACCTCGTAAAGGTTCTCTGAAGGAGTCAGTCGAATAAAGTTCAGGAGGGACAGTTCTTTTGTTTTGCTGTGGGAACAGACCCAGGAAAGTTTGCAGAGGGCAAAGGTGGTGAAGCGGAGAAAAAAAAAAACTCTTCAAGAGGAAGAGAATCGACGACTTGGAGTTGTCGAGGAGAAACCCGAAATCCCAAGGACCATCCGATCATAGAAGAGTTGCGCGGGAGATAGCCGTAAGCACAGGCAAGGAAGGATCAAAGCCCATCGGGCTTCGGGGTATCGGCATTCGGGGATTGATAAGGCGAGGATTCACCCCTCGTAGAATCGCGAATCGCAATTCCCAGAATGAATCTGCACCGTTGATCTGGACGAGGACACATGGCGCAGGATCCCTTTGGATCGGGGTTCGGCGTTCCCGGAGGTAAGAGTTTTATACTCTTTGAAATCGCGACCGGCGATTTCTCGAGTCAACTGGAGCCGTCGATCTCCAGGAAGACACGTGGCGGAAGATCTTGAGGAGTCGGGATTCGGGGTTTGGTAGGGTCTGTGACCTAGTGTATCAGGAAGCGCGAACTCCCGAATCGTGAAATCCCGAGAGAACGAGGGGAAGACAGGTGTCAAGAAGTAGGCCTCCCCAGGAGATGTTGACACGTGGCATCGAAGAATCGGGGTTCGAAGTTTTGTGATGCAAGTGAATGGTGACCGGTAAAATCACGATCCTGCGATCCCTGATCGCACGAGAAAGAAGGTGACGTGGTTGAAGTGGGACCTCGAGAGCGAGGAGAGGACAGGTGTCATCGGACTTCGGGATTTCGGCGTTCGGGAAATCAGGGTTCTCGACGCCCAAGAGTTCTCACATCGTGGATTCGCGATCCACGAAATCTCGAAGGAGACGTGGTAGCGTGGGACCCAAGGCTCATTGGAGGACAGGTGGCGTGTTGTCAGAGTTTGGGGTTCGGCGATTTGAATTGCACGAGATCATGCACACAAGGTTCGCGATATCGCGAGACCCGATCTCCTGATTTCCGAAGGGAAGATTTTCCGAATAGTGTTCTGTGGGTGATAGGAACTCCTGAGGGAGAAAGAGAGCCGTTGACTCTTCGGGCCCGTGAGAATTAGAAGGTCCTGGTGGAGCGGCTTGCTCGGTGAGGGGCAGGTTGCGTCATTCAGCGTAATTCATTTCATATTCTTCCTATGATGATAGCCGCAACTGCATTCTTCCTACCATGGAAACCGCATCCATTCGTTTCATATTCTTCCTACCGTTTCCTTCATATTCTTGATTTGTATGGAAGAAATCATGGCTAGCGTAACTCTATCCTAGCAACTGTTCATCTTAATTCGTTTCATATTCTTCCTACGATGGGAGCCGCACCCACATTTTTCCTACTATGACAGCCACATCCATTAGTTTCATATTCTTCCTACCATTGGTTTCATATTCTTGATTTGTATTGAAGAAATCGTGGCTAGCGTAACTCTAGCAGCTGCATCCATTCGTTTCATATTCTTCCTAACATTGGTTTCATATTCTTGCCTTGTATTGAAGAAATCGTGGCTAGCGTAATTCTACCCTAGCAACTGTCCAGAGTAACTATTCATTAGATTAATGAATTAATGAATTATGTTATTTTTCTTATTGCAATCTATTTGTATTCCTAGGCCCGAGTAATTCTTCATTTCATTAATGAATTGTGTCTTTTGTTTTTTCACAATAGTAACAAAGTTTATTAATAAAATAAACTAGCTTTGTAAATTAATATATTAATAAAGTCTATTAATAAAATAAGTTTAGTAACTTTGAAGGCTTTCGGGTTAGGGTTTTTAATAATATATTATTAATAAGGTTAGGGTTATTAGAGTTAGGGTTAATGTATGTATTATTAATACATTAATTATTGGTAAACTTAGGTTTACTATTTTTAATATTAAATTATTATAGTAAAAACACATTAATATTATATTATATTATTAACATTAATGGATAGTTTAATATCAATTATTAACTATATAAATAGTTATTAATAATTAGTTATAATTAATATATTTATTATTAATATAAACAAATACTTCTTMTTATTATTAGTGAATAGTAATAATAGCTATTAATATTATTAGTAATATTTTATTGATTGGTTTGATCATAACCAATAGTCATTAATAAAACTATTCATAAAGTTTTATTAATACATTAATAATTACTATACATAATACATTAATAATTATTAATTAATAATAATAATTATATTATTAGTTATTATTAATATACATAATTAATATATACAATGGGTACTTTAGGTATGTAACATACATACCCTTTATACACTAATTATTAATCAATATTAATAATTAAAGATGTCACCAATAATGTATTAATAATATATTGAAGTAAATGGTTATTAGGATTAGGGTTAGGGTTATAAGATTAGTGTTAGGGTCATATTATGGTTATGGTTATTCTTATTTAAATGATTTGAATTCAATTTAAACAATAATAATAAATGGAAACTTGAATGTATAGGAAAGAGAAAAAAAAATAGATATCTCCAAATATTGAAAAATAAATGAAAGTGATTTTCATTACAAATTGATAGGAGTCTACTTTTAATTTTTTGGAGATTATAGCTATGAAAAATATTTTAAAATAAATGGAATATTTTAAACATTTCATATTTTTATAAAAAAAATCTATTTGATAATGAGGGTTTTTTTTGTTTTTTTTTGATAATGAATGCTCTTTTTTCAATTGATGTGGGCATAAGCTCGAGGTATTATAAGAAATTTAATGTTTCTTGTATTCTTCTTTAATCTCCTTCTAAGAACCAAAAAAAATATTATATATTTAAATCTTGTTTTTTATAAAATTATTAAATATCAAATTTTATTATATTAACAGAAAATATAATAAACTTGAAATTTGGTGCATAAACTTCATTTAGGATAAATCAATTAATACATACATTTAATTAGATATTAAAAATGTTTGACATAATTTCAAGTTAAATATATCTATAACATATATATTACTACACACATTTTTATACAATTGGATGTTGAAAATGTTGATATAATTTATTAAATTTCAAATTTTATTATATTAAAAGAACATATAATTAACTTGAAATTGGTTGCATAAACTTCTCTTAAGATAAGTCAAACATGGCCTTGTCATCATAAAATGATGAAAATAGCCTCCTCGTCACAATGTTATGCAAATATCATGTCGTCATAAGGTGGCAAACAATGTCTTGTCATCGTAATGTAATGACCATAGCCCCGTCATCACAATAAATGTCCTCTTGTCACAATATGATGAACATATGACATTCATGTTCATCACATAGCCATATGACATACGATGAACATACGATATTTATGTTCATAACATAATCACTTTTTACTTAAATTTCATGACGTGGCAATGTGATGAACATAGCCCCATCATCGCACTATCCCTATTATCGTCAATATGTGACAAACATTATCCTATCATTGCAATGTTATGAACATATCCCTGTATTTGCAATGTGATGGAAATATCTAGTCATCAGAATGTGACGCAAATATCCTACCCTCCCAATGTGACGAACATAGGCCTATCATCACAATCTGATGAACATAACCATATTGTCGCAATGTGACAAACCTAACCTTATATGATGAACATATAATGTGACGAACATAACCATATTCTCACAATGTGATGAACATAACCATATTGTGGCAATGTGACGAACATAACTATCATTGACCTTGATTTACCATGACCATGGTTGACTATGGTTGATCATGCTTGAAAATGCTTGAGCATGGTTGGCCATAACCATACTGTCACAATGCGACGAACACAATGATATTGTCGCAATGTGATGAACATGAGTGGCCATAAAAATATTTTCGCAATGTGACGAGCATGTCTTTTCATAACCATATTGTCACAATTTGATGAATATAACCATATTGTCGCAATGTGACGAACATAACCTCATCATTACAATGTGATGAAAATAACCATATTGTTGCAATGTGACGAACACAACCTCGTCGTCCTAATGTGATGAACATATCCTCACCGTCTGTGACACAAATATCCTGTCATCGTGATGTGAAAAAGAATGTCTTGTCATCACATTGTGATGAACATCGCCCCATCGTCAAAATAAATATCCTACCATCACTATGTGATGAACATACGACATTTATTTTCATCAAATATCCATTCAACATATGATGAACATACGACATTTACGTTCATCACATTGCCACTTTTTACTTAAATGACATGTCATTGTAATGTGATGAACATAAACCCCTTGTTGCAATATTCTTGTCATCATCAATATGTGAAAAACAATATACTGTCATCCCAATGTGAATAACATAGTGACGCGACCCCTCCTCAACCCGCATGTCGGAAGATCACATACGCAAGATATTTCTTCCTACACTTGCTCGACGAGCTTTCAGAAATGGCTCCTCTATTTGCCTTTCGGGAAATATGCACCCATAATTAACTTCGAGAAATTCCCCCCTTATACTTCGGGAGATCAGACTTCACACCTCCGCAAATCCGGTGGTCAAGTGTCTTGTCTCTCAAATCGTCGAACTAAAAAACAGTCAACGCTTGACCTTTTCCTTGCTAATTTTGGATTTCTTCTTGTCGCGATTTTGGCAGTTGCGATGTCAAGCAACTCGTCCCCTTGATCCCCAAAACCCGATTTACCGAAACTTCGATGCACTCGCAAGCTTTGACTTTTCAATAGCCCCTCATTCCGTCGGGATTTCGGACTTCATGATTTCGCAAATCCTAATGCAAAGAATTCGGGTCTTCACCCAACAAAACCCCGAAATGGTCAATGGAGTTTGAATCCCATGTCGATAGTGCACCACCTGTCCACCCTACTGATTCTATGGCCCACACAATCCTTTCTCCCTTGGGACTTCGCGGTTCGTGATTTCGCGAGTCCTGTTGCAAAAATTTCAGGAGTTCAATCTACGAGACCTCGAAATAGAAATCCACGGGTAAATCCCACATCTCCTATTGAATTGAGTCTATGGTTCTATCCCTCCTGAGATTAAACCCTTGGGAATACTTGCCATAACTCCCATGCTCCTCTGTGAGATCTAATGGCTCGTGGGACTTCGCAAATACTCCACAAAGAATTTCGGCCGTCTGTTCTTCCCTTGAGAACTTCTGCACGAACTAAACAAAGTATCTCTCTCTCTCTCTCTCTCTCTCTCTCTATGGAACTTGTCCTCCTGTGGTCGACCTCACTACGCCTTCCTTCAAAATTTCAAGGTACTTGGCCTCTTCCCTTCCTTCGACCCCTTCGAAGGTTCAGATCCTTCTGAGCTTCCCACGACCTTAAGTCTTTCAGAAAACTCCTGCTCGCACTCTTTGCGGCAGACCTTCAAAAACCTTCAAGTGTTGAACTCCCTTTGACTCTGCGCACTCCTATAGCAACAGTCTCTCAACAAATCATTCAAGTTACCAAACCTGAACCTTGACTTGGCCTGTGCACACCTTGCACGGCTCCTGTGCCCAACTGCACTTCTGAGAGAATCAGAAGAAAAGCTATCTTTCCTGAGCTTTCAAAGACAAACCTCTGAACCCTTTGTCAATGCACTCCTTGTGGACAATTCAACTGCACTTCTTGCAGGAACTCTTGCTTGGATAAAGAAACAATTGAAACTCATTTCCCTTACTCTCTCTCTCTCAGATTTCAAACATTTAACAAGAAATCGTTCACACATAGCATAAAATCAATTGCCTGACAGAAAGAGTAAATCATTCATGAGCATAACATTCAAAATGCATACACAGAGAATATTTGAACACCATGAGTCTGAATCAAAGCCTTCTTGTATTAATCTAGAACTTTTGTACATGGAATTTGGCTACACAACTCTCTGCTTCTTCTCTGCTATGCTCTATTCTCTCAATTGGCATAATCTCATCCTATCTATTCTATTCTATTTTATGTTACAGTACACAATGAGGGTGTCTATATCCCGTTTCCCTCTCCCATTCTAAACTATCTAATCTAGAATTAAATTCTATCTACTTGCATTAACTACCATAAATGCCTTCTACCTACTAAGGATGAGAGCGGATCGCTCAAGGTCTGTTTACAATATTACAAGTGTGCCTCCACTTGATGGCTTCATTAATGATTCAAGATATTTCAAAATTTGCACTAGGCACTTTTCCAGCTGTCCTTTATCTCTGCGCTGGCTCGCTTGAGATGCTCCTACATCATACTCCCTTGCTTGAAAATTTTCATGGGCTCCTGTCCATGAGCTCGTGTACAGTGTGTCCATGCCTCTGGATCTCTGCTTCGTTCTCCTAGCTGGCATATTCAACTGGATGGCCCTTCCACTTGACCAAATATTCAAAGTATTGCTTTCGCCTGGTCTTCTTGCTGACCCTTTTGTCCAGTATGCACTCCATCTGCAATTGGCATCTGCTTTGTCCACTGGACCTCTAGCTATTCATTTCCTGTCCCTGTTTCGTTAGCTTTATATGGATACAAATCTGAGATATTGAATATTGGAGAAATTCCGATCCCATTGGGTAATTCAATCTCATAAGCATTCGCCCCAAATTTCTTTAAGACCTTACATGGTATGATTTTCTTCATCTTTAGTTTATTATATGTTCCTCTCGGGAACCTTTCCTTTCTCAATTGTGCCAGAATCAAATCACCAACCTCAAATTGAAGTTGTCTCCTACATTGATCTGCTCTGCGCTTATATTCCTGGCTCGAACTCTGTAATCGCTCCTTCACCTTGCTGTGAAGTTCCTTCATCACCTCTGCGAAATCTTATGCACTAGTGCTCCTTGTTGCAATCTGTTATGAATCCCTTAGCTCAGAAATTCCTCTTGGCTCCATGCCATAAAAAATCTAAAATAGACTCTGCCTCATGCTTCTGTTAACTGAGTCGTTATAAGCAAACTCCGCCTGTGGTAATATGTTGTCCCACTGGCTGTGGTGTTCTGTCACTAGGATTCTCAGGAATTCTCCTAGACTTCTATTCACCACTTATGTCTGTCCATCCGTCTAAGGATGATAAGCTGAACTAAACGACAAGTTAGTTCCCAGCTTCTTCCATAAGGTCCTCCAGAAGTGTCCTATGAACTTAGTGTCTTGATCTGAAACTATGCTCCTTGGTAAGCCGTGAAGCCAAATGACTTCTTTGAAAAACAGATTTGCAATGTGAGTTGCGTCACTGGTCTTCTGACATGGAATGAAGTGTGCCATCTTGGAAAATCTATCCACCACCAAAAATATTGAGTCAAAACCTCTTTGTGTTCTTGGCAACCCCAATATGAAATCCATGCTGATTGCATCCCACAGCCTCTCAGGTATTGGCAATGGTTGATAAAATCCTACATTTTGTCTCTTTCCCTTCGAATGATGGCATATTCTACATTTGTCCATGAATCTCTTGATGTCTGCTCGCATTCTTGGCCAAAAATATGACTCATTCAATTTTTCAAACGTCTTGTCGTGACCAAAGTGCCCGACCAATCCTCCATTGTGTTTCTCTTTCAACAAATTCTCTCTCATGGAGCATTTTGGAATACAAAGTTCATTACCTTTAAACAATAATCCTTATTGGATCATGCATTCTGTCTATTTGATTCTATCCCTGAGAATTGGATTCTCAGCTGCTTCATACGCCTCCTTAAAATCTAAGTCATCCTTGTACATGTCCCTGAGATCATCAAAACCCAATGTTTTGACTTTGAACTCCTGCAATAGCAAACACTTCCTTCTCAAAGCATCAACAACTTTATTAGTAGTACCAGAAATATGCTTAATTACAAAAGTAAAATTATGCATATATTCAACCCATTTAACATGTCTCTAATTCAACTTTTCCTGTTGAGTCACAAACTGCAATGCATGATTGTCACTGTATAAGACAAACTCTTTCAATATCAAGTAATGTCTCCATTTCTTTAATGCCTAAATAATAGCATAAAACTCCTTATCATACGTGGAGTATTTCACCTTCGCTTCATTCAGCTTCTCGTTGAAGTGTTCTATCGGCCTGTCTTCTTGACTCAATACTGCCCCTATTGCAAATCCACTTGCATCGCATTTCACTTGAAATGTCTTTTGGAAATCCGGAAACACCAAAATTGGTTGTTCCGTAATCTTCCTCTTTAATATATTAAAACTCTTCTCAGCCTCTTCTGTCCAGTGAAAATATTTGTGTCTTTTATTCACTGTATCCATCATCGGTGCACTAATTCCATTGAAATTCCTAATGAATTTTCAGTAGAAACTAGCCAATCTGTGAAAACTTCTCACCTCAAAGGTATTCTTCAGTGATGGCCAATTCTTAATCACTTCCACTTTATCCGAATCCATCTTCAATTTATCTACAGAAATAACAAATCCCAGATAAATGAGCTCTATCTTCATGAATGAGGACTTCTTCATATTTATCAACAACTTCTCCTACTGTAACCTATCCATCACTATAGCCAAATGTTTCAGATGCTCTGCCACTGTTTTACTGAAAACCAATATGTCATCCAAATATACAATAACAAATTTTCCGATGAACTCCCTTAGGACTTCATTCATCAATCTCATGAAGGTAATCAACGCGTTTTTTAACACAAAAGGAATAACAAGCCATTCATACAACCCTTCGTTGGTTTTGAATGTTGTCTTCCATTCGTCACCCTCTCTCATGTGGATTTGATGATAACCTCTTTTCAAATCAATCTTTGAAAAGAATTTTGCTTCACTCAAGCAATCCATTAGATCATCCATCCTTGGCAATGGAAATCTGTACCTGATGGTTATCTTGTTGATCACCCTTGAGTCAGTACACATCCTTCAATCTCCATCTTTCTTCAGACTGAGTATTGTTGGAGCAGCACACAGATTCAAGATTTCCTTGACCAATCCTTTGTCCAAGAAATCTTGGACTTGTCTTTCGACCTCTTCATTCTCTTTCGGCGTCAATCTGTATGCAACTTTGTTTGGCAAACTGGCTCCTGGTATGAGATCAATATGATGACTCACACTTCTAATCGGTGGCAACGAATGAGGTAGTTCATCCACTACTATGTTAGTGAACTCTTCCAATAGTTCCTAAACCTCTTCTGGTAAATCATCCACTCCTATGTTGGTCAAAACAATTCTAGTCTTCCTGGCCACAATGAATTGTGGTTCCTCCTTCTTCTTAACCTCTGTAAGAAGTTCCTTCCCACTCATGAGAAGTACAGTGTTACTTACTTCCAGTTTCACCTCCTTATGCTTGATTGAAAGCAACATGTGAGTTCTCCCATTCTTCTCTAGGGTGTATGTGTTCATTCTCCCATCATGAATCACATTCCTGTCATATTGCCACGGTCTACCTAGCAATAGATGAAAAAAATCCATGGGAATGACATCACAAAGTATCTTATCATTATATCCTCCTATCTTAAATTCAATTAAACATTGTTTAGTGACAGTTACCTGATGTCCTTTTTGTAGCCACGAAACTCTGTATGGGCTTGGATGATCAATCGTCTCCAGCTCCAGCTTTTCTACCATCTCTGTAGAAATGAGATTATCTATGCTACCACTATCCACAATGACCTTGCATACCCTGTTCTTGGTCTTGCAAGCAATCCGGAAAAGTCTGTTTCTTTGGAATGAGCTCTCCACCTCCTTTTCTGGTGTCAAAAGAGATTTTCGCATCATCAACGATCTTTCGCCTTCATCATCTTCTGCCTCAATATTCTTCCTCCGTGCTTCGGCGATGTGAGTCTCTCCACCTTATTTCTTTTTGTCTAGACACACGTAAGACTTGTGCCCATTATTTCCACATGTGAAGCATGTTATTACTCCACCTCTTCCTCTTCCTCTACCTCTGGTACGAGGAAAAATATTATTATCATCATAATCCCCTCTTTGTTCGGTATGTTTCCCTCTCTGTTCAGCATATTGCCCTTACTGTGAGCTTCCACCTCTCTACGTTCGAGTCTGAGGTTTCTTCCAGTCCTCCTTGGGTTTCTGATTCTTATCCTGGGCAACTGATTTTCCCTTAGGCTGACTTCTGCCTTGGCCTCTTTAACCCTATTTTCGGTCATATTTTAGAGCCATTTTATAAGCATCTTCCACCATTCGGATGGTTACCATGCTCATCTCGTCTTGAATGTTGTATCTTAGGCCATTCATATATCTGGAAACCTTTTCATCATCGCTCTCCCGATGACCTGCCCTGATGTTTAGCCTATATAATTCTTCAGTATATTCTTTCACTATCATCAACTTCTGTCTCAAGTTTTGCATTCTTCGAAACAGAGTAATTTGGTAATCTCTGGGGATGAATTTCGCCTTCATCTTTGCGATCATTTTGTCCCAATTCTTGATCTTCTGCTTGCCTTTGTAGCGTTTTTCAGCTTGTAGTTCATCCCACCACAATGTTGCATGTCCCTTCAATCTTGTGACAACATGTTTGACCTTCTTGTCCTCTTCGACATCTTCATAGTCAAAATATGTGTCCAGAGCTCTAATGCAGTCTAGAAGCTCCTCTGCATCCAAATTTCCCTCATAAACTGGAATGTCCATTTTCTCTCTTGCACCCATCCTTTCAATAGCCCTAATCAAGCGTTCGTTTGCTACATCTGCGGCTGCAACTTCTTCTTCTTCAGCCACAATTTCACTTTCGGAATCACTAAGATCCCCAACACCGACTATACATCTCTATGCTATCTCCATGTCTTCAAGTCTGGCATGTAAATCACACATTTATTTTCCCATGGCTGGATCAAGCATCTGCCTACCACTTCTTCTCGGTATTTCCATCTTCTTTGGTGGATCGGGTGTTTACCTGTCCCTTCTCCTCGGCGGCATGGTGAATTCTCTTTTTCCTTGTTACATAAAGCAAAGAACCTTTATGTGCTCTGATACCAAACCTGACACAACCCCTCCTCAACCCGCAGGCCGGAAGGTCATGTACACTGGATATTTCTTCCTACATTGGCCCGAAGATCTTTCGGAAATGGCTCCTCTATTTCCCTTTCAGGAAATAGGCACCCACAATTAACTTCGAGAAATTCCTGCCTTATACTTTGGGAGATCGGACTTCGCACCTCCGCGAATCCGGTGGTCAAGCATATTGTCTCTCAAATCCCCAAAACCCAAAAACAGTCAATGCCTGACCTTTTCCTTGCTAATTTCATATTTCTTCTTGTCGCGATTTCGGCGGTTTCGATGTCAATCAACTCGTCCCCTCAATCCCTGAAACTCGATTTACCGAAACTCCGATGCAATCGCAAGCTTTGAATTTTCAACAACCCCTCATTCCGTCGAGATTTTGGACTTTGCGATTTCATGAATCCTAATGCAAATAATTCGGGTCTTCACCCCACGAAACCCCGAAATGGTCAATGGAGTTTGACTCCCATGTCGATAGTGCACCACTCGTCCACCCAACTGATTCTGTGGCCCACATAATCCTTTCTCCCTTGGGACTTCGCAGTTCTTGATTTCACGAGTCCTGTTGCACAAATTTTGGGACTCCAATCTATGAGACCTCGAAATAGAAATCCACGAGTAAATCCCACATCTCTTATTGAATTGAGTCTATGGTTCTACCTCTCCTGATCTTAAACCCTTGGGAATACTTGTCGTAACTCCCCTACTCCTCCGTGAGATATAACGGCTCGTAGGACTTCGCGAATTCTCCACAGAGAATTCTAACCGTCCGTTCTTCCCTTGAGAACTTCTGCATGAACTAAACAAAGTATCTCTCTCTCTCTCTCTATGCAGAATTTGTCCTCCTGCGGTTGATGTCGCTATGCCTTCCTTCAAAATTTTAAGGTACTTGGCCTCTTGCCTTCCTTCGCCCCTTCGAAGGTTCATATCCTTCTGAGCTTCCCACGACTTCAAGTCTTTCAGAAAACTCCTACAAACACTCTTTGTGGCAGACCTTCAAACACCTTCAAGTGTTGAACTCCCTTTGACTTTGCGCACTCCTGCAGCAACAGTATCTCAACAAATCATTCAAGTTACCAAACTTGAACATCAACTCAGCCTGCGCACACTTTGCATGGCTCCTGTGCCCAACTGCACTTATGAGAGAATGAGAACAAAAGCTATCTGTCCTGAGATTTCAAAGACAAACCTATGAACCCTTTGTCAATGCACTCCTTGCGGCCAATTCGATTGCACTTCTTGCAGGAACTCTTGCTCAGATAGAGAAACAATTGAAACTCATTTCCCTTACTCTCTCTCTCTCAGTTTTCAAACATTTAACAAGAAATCATTCATGCATAGCATAAAAGAAATTGCATGACAGAAAGAGTAAAACATTCATGAGCATAACATTCAAAATGCATACACAGAGAATATTTGAACACCAGGAGTTTGAATCAAATCCTTCTTGTATTAATCTAGAACTTCTGTACATGGAATTCGGCTACACAACTCTCTGCTTCTTCTCTTCTATGCTTTATGCTCTCAATTTGCATAATCTCATTCTATCTGTTCTATTCTATTCTATGTTACAATACACAATGAGGGTGTCTATATCCTGTTTCCCTCTCCCATTCTAAACTATCCAATCTAGAGTTAAATTCTATCTACTTTCATTAACTACCATAAATTCCTTCTACCTACTAAGTATGAGAGCGGATCACTCAAGGTTCGTTTAGAATATTGCAAGTGTGCCTCCACTTGATGGCTTCATTAATGATTCAAGATATTTCAAAATTTGTGTTGGGTGCTTTTCCAACTGTCCTTTATCTCCGTGCTGGCTCACTTGAGATGCTCCTGCATCACATAGCCCCATCATTGCAATGTGTCGCAAATATCCTGTCATCATATTGTGATGAAAATATCTTGTCATCACAATCTAACGAACTTATCCCCTCCCTTGCAATGTCACAAAAATAACCATATTGTCACAATATGACGAACATTGCCTCGCCATCACAATTTCATCAACATAACTTCATCGTCGCAATGTTACATGAATATCATGTCATCATAATGTGACAAACACTTCCAAATCTCACTATCTGAATGCCATCCGTAGTCTTGGTCAACTATGGCCATGGCGAGCCGTGGTCTCCTATTGATAACAGCTGTCAAACATCGTTAACCATTGTCAACCATAGTCAACAATGGTCATGGTCAACCAAGGTCAACCATAGTGAAGGTCATCCATAGTGAACGTCAACCATAGTCAAGGTCTAGGAAAGTTAACCATGGTGAAGGTCTATGGAAGTTAACCATGGCCATGGTCAACCATAATTAACCATGTCAACCATAGTGAACCGTTCCTTCCCAAAATCAACAAATTTCTACCAAAGTTATCCATGATCATTGGCAACCATAGTCAAGCATGATCATTGTAAATTAATGTATTATTTTCATCACATGGCCATTCGACATACGATGAACATACGATATTTATGTTCATCACATTGCCATTTTTTACTTAAATGACCTATCATTTCAATCTGATGAACCTAAACCCTCGTCCCAATATCCCCATTATCATCAATATGTGACAAATAATATATTGTCGAAAGAATGTGATGAACATAGCCCTATCATTTCAATGTAATGCAAATATCATGTCATCATATTGTGATGAAAATATCTTGTTGTCGCAATATGACAAACATAGCCTCGTTATCATAATGTCATCAACATAGCTTCATTGTCGCAATGTTACATGAATATTATGTCGTCATAATGTGACAAACACTTCCAAATTTGACTATTTGAATTCCATATGTAGTCTTCGTCAACTATGGTCATGACTAACCATGATCGCTGATGGAAAACCACTGTCAAATATGGTCAATCATTGTCAACCATAATTAGCCAGAGTCAACCATGGTCATGTTCAACCATGTTCAACCATAATGAAGTTCATCCATAGTAAACGTCAACCATAGTGAAGGTCTACAGAAGTTAACCACAGTGAAGGTCTATGGAAGTGAACCATGGTCATGGTCAACCATAACTAACCATGTCAACCATAGTGAACCTTTCCTTCCCAAAGTCAACAAAGTTCTACCAAAGTTAGCCATGATCATGGCCAACCATACTAAAGGATGGTCATTGTAAATTAATGTATTAATCTATTAATACTCTAATAATGTATTGCTAATATATTAATGTATTATTACTTTAATAATGTATTTATTAAGGCATTAATACTTTAATAATTAATTACTAAAGTACTGATACCTTTTTAATGTATGAATTCTTTAAAAATAATTTTTTAATATCAATATTTGTGTTTTGTTATAAATATAAATATATATATTTTAGTGTATTAATATTGTATTTAATGTATAAACTAATTAATGTATAAATTATTTAATACTTAATGTTACTTAACAATATTAAGTATAATAAATCCATTATATTTAATTTATAATGTATTTAATGTATAAACTAATTAATGTATAAACTAATTAATACTTTACATTATTAATGTATTAATATTTTAATAATGTATTACTAATGTATTAATTCTGTAATATTAATGTTTTAATATCAATATTTATGTTTTGATATAAATATAAATATTAATATCTTAGTGTATTAATAATATTAATAAATAAATTATTAATATTATATTTAATTTATGAATTAATTAATGTATTAATGTATAAATTAATTAATATACCTTACATTATACATTAATATATAAATTAATTAATACATTACATTATTAATGTATTAATTCAACGATCTATTAATATTTTAGCAACTTATTAATTAATAATGTATACATTAATTAATTAATGCATCACACTATTAATGTATCAGTGAACTAAATTATACATTAATGTAACGTAATACTTTAACTTATAGATTACATTTATACATTATTATTATCTATTACATTAATGTAATACATTACATTAATAGATCTCATTAATTTATATACATTAATATAATATTAATGTCATAATTAATT
>ML781696.1:174185-189852 GCA_009831015.1 Picea engelmannii | reverse complement strand
AAATGTTTGACATAATTTCAAGTTAAATATATCTATAACATATATATTACTACATACATTTTTATACAATTGGATGTTGAAAATGTTGATATAATTTATTAAATTTAAAATTTTATTATATTAAAAGAACATATAATTAACTTTAAATTGGTTGCATAAACTTCACTTAAGATAAGTCAAACATAGCCTTGTCATCGTAAAATGATGAAAATAGCCTCCTCGTCACAATGTTATGCAAATATCGTGTCGTCATAAGGTGGAAAACAATGTCTTGTCATCGTAATGTAATGACCATAGCCCCATCGTCACAATAAATGTCCTCTTGTCACAATATGATGAACATATGACATTCATATCCTATAAATATATAGGTGGAGTATTATATTGGAAGATCAAATAAATGCACAAATGACTTTCATTGCATTGACATATTCTTTTTTCACAGAGAGTATCAAGTGTATGGGGGAGATGTTTTCATGCACATGATGTAAAATGAACAAATAAGTATGTACAAATTGTACATATGTATATGACAACATATAAACATAAGCAAACATTGCTCTCTTTTAGGCATATCTTATCAATTTTGTCAAAAATCTCACAGGAAATTGTTAGAATTGTATATTTGAGTGGTTGAGTCTCTGTAATCCTAGTGCCCTTATGCATCCAAACATGCAATTTACACAACAAGAACAAAAAAAATTCACCTAGATTTATATGGTTGGATTCTAGTGAAAAAGGCCAGAACATAGAACTTTTAGGCAATGCCCTAAACATATCGTACATTTGTACATGACAACATATAAAATATTAAACCAACTTAGATCCATCTTCAACCAAGATCTATCAAGCATAGAGAGGGATCTAATTTTTTAAGGAGTAATTTTTTTTATTATTATCATTTGATATGAAGGAATCAATACTTGAAAAATTCGATGCCTCTAAGTGCTTGATAGATCGGGGTTTAAGATGGATCTATACTGRTTACAACTCAATACAAGGAAGATGTGTAATTATAAAATTATAAAATAGCAAGTAAATAAACAACATACAATATTAACCCTAATCTAAATTTAAAAAGTGTGTGTATTCATAATACAGGTATGCTATTTAGAAAATAATAATAAAATAAATATAAGAAAATGTATCTAACAAAATTAAAATCATGAAATAACTTGTGAAGAGGGAACTAATCAATT
This sequence comes from Picea engelmannii, assembly GCA_009831015.1. NCBI lineage: Eukaryota > Viridiplantae > Streptophyta > Pinopsida > Pinales > Pinaceae > Picea > Picea engelmannii. The sequence continues at coordinate 188,653 of ML781696.1, read as the reverse complement.
GATCATCAAATAGAGAACTGAATTTAAAATCATCAAACAACTTGAGTGAGCAATGAATTGACAAGCTAAGTGGGGCTCGTTTTCAAGTATGTTATTTTTTAGTATGTTTACTAGAAAATTAAATTGAAATCATTAAACAACTTGAGAGAGTAGCTAATTGAGAAGCTAATTAGGACCGATTTCTTCAATTAATTTAAGTATGTTATTTTTTAAAATATGTTTACTATAAAACATAGTTACAAAATGAGAAATCTTAGGGTTGGTAGTATAGTTCATGAGATTCCCATATTTTGAGTGGCATTGGTATATGTATGTATACCTAGTTTCAACAATGCACGTAGTTCCCACTTCCACACACATCCTATAAGCACGTCGAATAATTTACATGTCCAATGTGTAGAATTTGGTAATTCATATTGATGTTGATCATCAGTACGATCATCATCATCATTGAAAAGGATCATTATCATCACTGAAAATCTTAGACAGACAATGCATTGGAGCACTCACAAACTAAGATGGACAACATCCTGGAGAATTCATTTTGTTGAAAATGGATGTGCCATAGGAGAGATAAGCTTAGCATGGATGGGATTAGTTGGTTGTTGTGGATACATATCAAATATCAACAAACTTTTGTGACTTTTTTTTGTTTAGTTTAGTCTTTATTGGCATTTGAATCTCATTAGGAAATGTTATATCTAGGTCTTAATGAATGGAAAATTCAAAAATACAGAACACATATGGTGTCGACAAATAGGAACAAGACTATCTATGGTCACTTTCCATGCTCTAAGATACGAGGTGGATATATATCCTTTACCTTAGCTTATATATGAGGAGCACCCTTGCATTGGGAATTGTAATTATTTATTTTTTTTGCACTGAGAATTGTAATTTTGAAACACATGTTCGAATGTAGAGAACATGACTCCTCCATTAGAAATTCTAATTATGAAACCCTTAATGATAAAAATCATCAAATAAACAAATCATTAAAAAGTCACAAAACATGACAGTAAGTTATATAAAAGTGAATAATTACATCATTGCATTAAATATATCTAAATTCACTCATAACCACATCTTATCATTCATAATCCAAAGAAGGAACCTACTTCGTATAAATTAGTATGCTAAGTTAAAATAACAGAATTTGTAATCTAACCACTTAACCTTGCATTGATAATTCTATTTTATTTTAATTGCACAAGGAATTGTAATTATGAAATATAGACACGTTAAGCCCTAAATAGTGGCACATTACCCATTAATTGGGGCATATTACATTGGTATTGTTATTTTATTTATGTCGGCTTGGGTCCATTAGTTGTAATTGGACCTCCTAGTATTCTATATATACCAAAGAGACACACACATGCATAGCATAATATAATTCAACCTATAAAGAGACATATTATACATAACACAAAATAATATAATAAGAACACTTATCCTTTTATAAAATGACCAACTGGCTGGAGACATCATACATTCCACCCAACCGTAAAAACTAATGTTTTAGCTCTCTCAATATATGTTCACCCCCGATATGGGGCTATGACTCCACTAGGGAAAAGGCTACCTACTGGGTCTGAAAAAAACACAAATGGCGTCTAATACAAGGTATCAAACTCATACAACAATTCCAACTAACATTCTCTCATTTTCCTCAGCTTGTCCAACCCAAGGAAGTGTACCCCCTTCTCTGCGCCACAATCCCTCAAGTTTTCCCACTTCCTTTCCAGGGCTCAAACACATGTTGGCCATGAATTCTCAAAGCTGTAGATCCATGAATGATGCAGGAGCATCACCAACTCATCAAGGAGCGTCGCCCAAGACAAGCGAGCCAGCATAGAAGACGACGAACAGCTGGACAAGGCCAGCTGATTTTTTTTTGAATTTCCATTAAAGATGAAGCGCCATATCCTTCAATGAAACATTTATGAAGGAGCACCTATTGTATTATATCAGACCTCGAGCTTTACGCTCTTGTCTGAAATAGATAGGAAGGCATTTAATAGATTTAATGTTGTTAGATAGGAATTAATTCTAGATTAGACAGTTTTAGAGATCGAGAGGGAAAACGGATATAGACACCCTCCTTTGTATCATTGTATTATTATCAAACAGAAGATAGAAGAGAAGAGAAAGCAGAGAACCTGTGGAGAACACCCATGTACAGATTAAATTAATAGAAGAGAGACTTTGATTCAATTTCATAACTGGTGTTGTTTCTCTATGTATGTTGTTTATGTGCTCATGAATGTTTTGCTTTCTGTCATACATATGCTTTGATATGCTGTGTATGGGGTTTCATAGTTCAATTGAAATCTGGGAGAGTAAGAAATTAGTTTCAATTGTTTCTCTATTTTGAGCCAAGAGATTCCTGCATAGAGTGCAGTGGAATTTGTCCGCAAGGAGTGCGTGACTCCAGGGTTCATATAGAGATAACTTTTGTTCTAAGTTATCAGAAGTGCAGGTTAGGCACCAGAGACGTGAAAGGTGTGCACAGGCTAGAAGAAGTCTCAGTTATGAATCTGAGTAGGGAGCTAAGGACTGTTGTTGCAGGAAGTGCACAGAGTCTAGAAGAATTCAACACTTTGAGAGCTGTTGGAGGTCGAGCGTGAGAAGCGTGTGCAAAGTCTCTGAGGGAGTCAGATTTGAAAAGCTCAGGAGGGATAGTTCCTCGTGATACTGTGGGAACAGGCCCAGGAGAACGTTCGTGCTGAGGAAGGTTTCGAGCAGGAGTTGCAAGGGCAGGTTTGGAGAATAGGTCTCGGCAGTGGAGTAATTAGTCGTTTTAAAGGAAGCATCAAAGAGGAGGAGTCAATGGTTAGGATTCGCAGGATAGATTGGCGAAGTCCTGACAACCGCTAGATCGTGAGGAGAGTTGTGCAGGGTTTAAACGTGGGAGCATAGGAAGGAGAGTCATCGGGACTCAACTCATTGGGATATCGGGGTTTTCGTGGTCATGGGACTCTCATATGATGAAATCGCGATTAGCGATTTCCTGAGAAGATCAGGGCCATTGATCTCAGCGGAGACACATGGCGCAAGATCCCAGAGAGTTAGGGTTCGGCACTTTGGAACCCTTGGTGTCAAAAGAATCACGGAGGATTTGCAAAACTCCAAATTATGATGGGTCCCACAATGATAGCATGTGTTAATGACAGGTGGCATCGCATATCAGAGTTCAGGACTTGGGAGGTCCTGTGAAACGGTGCCGCAGGAATCATGAATTCCCGAATCGTGAAATTCCGATTTCCATTTGGAGCGGGGACCACCAGTGTCAGAGTGAGAGGACAGGTGGCATCGGGATATCGAGAATCGGGGATTTCTGAGGCAATTTGTTTACAACCTCGCCGAAGACGATTTTCCGATGGGGTAAATCCTGACCGACGCAGGAACAGTGAAGGGAATATTCCTCAGGTTTTGGAGATTGAGTTGCAGAGTTCAGGACTCGCTACTGCATGAGATCCGATTTCCCCGATACAACAAGGGAGATCATTGAGGGTCATTCTGTGGGTGCAAGAACTTCCGATAAGGGAGTTGAAGAGCAAATTCATCTCTTTGGGCCAGTGAAGAAGAAGGTCCTGGTGGAAGCGGGATGCGCAAGGAGGGCGTGCTGTGCCAGAGTGGTATCAGAGCCGAAAGACTCTTTGTTTTCTATAGAAGTGAGAGACAAGATTCATCATTCCGCCGAGGAGAGAAAGGCAGTCACCTGATCCCGAAGACAGGGAGGTGCAAAGAAGAGGTAGGCCGATAGGAAATCTAGAAATGGAGCGGCAGATACAAGATCTCAGAGCGAGGCTTGAGGAGATGGAGACAACTCAGAGATGCAGAGTTGGTGCAGGGGATCTTAGTGATTCCGAAGTTGAAGAAGAAGTTGGACATGCAGAAGAAACCACAGCAGAGGATGCTTCAACCGAGCGGTTGATCAAAGCCATTGCTAGAATGAGTTCCAAGACCAAAATGGATATTCCAACTTATGAGGGAAGCTTGGATGTAGAAGAGTTGCTGGACTGGATCAGAGCTCTTGACACCTACTTCAACTATGAAGATATCGAAGAGGATAAGAAGGTAAGGCATGTTGTTACCAAATTGAAGGGACATGCAGCGTTGTGGTGGGACGAGCTACTGGTGGATAGACATTCCAAAGGAAAACAGAAGATTAAAAGCTGGGATCGGATGATCGCGAAGATGAAAGCGAAATTCATCCCAAGAGACTATCATATCACATTGTTCATGTGAATGAAGAACCTAAGAGAGAAGTTGATGACGGTGAAGGAATACACCGAAGAATTCTACAGGCTCAACATCAGAGCAGGTCATCGGGAGAGCGATGATGAGAAGGTAGCCAGATACCTGAATGGTTTGAGATATGACATTCAGGACGAATTAAGCATGATGACCATCAGAACGATTGAGGACGCTTATCAGATGGCTTTGAAAGCTGAGGAGAAGCTGAGCCGCAAGCAAGGTCAACGAGGGCGAGGCAGAAGTCATCCCAGAGGCAAGGCAGTTGCCCAAGAGAAATTTCAGAAGCCCAAGGAGGAAAGGAAGAAACCTTAGGGTAAGGTTGAGAGAGGTGGAACCTCACAGCGAGGACAGCAATATGCTGAGCCGCGAAGACAGCATACAAAACAGGGTGGTGGTTATGCTGATGCCAACACTTTTCCTCGTACCAGAGGTAGGGGAAGAGGTAGAGGAGAAATCATCACATGTTTTACATGTGGGAAGGATGGACATAAAGCCGTTGGTTGTCCAGATAGGAAAATGGACAGAGGAGAAACTCACATCACTGAGGCGCAGAGGCGTGATGTTGAGAATGAAGACACCGGGAGTGGGAAGTCACTGACGGTGCACAAATTTCTTTTAACACCTGAGAAGGAAGTAGAGGACACAGCTCAGAGAACCAGACTGTTCAAGACCACGTGAAAGACCAAGGGCTGGAAATGTAAGGTCATAGTGGACAGCGGAAGCACCGACAATCTCGTTTCAACCAATATGGTAGAAAAGATGGAGCTGGATACGACTGATCACTCGAGTCCATACAAGGTTTCATGGCTGCAGAAGGGACATCAGGTGAGTGTCACTAAACAATGTTTAGTTGATTTCAAGATGGGTGAATATAAGGATAAAGTCCTATGTGATGTCATTCCCATGGATGTCTGTCATGTATTGTTGGGTAGACCATGGCAGTATGACCAAAATGTGGTTCATGATGGGAGGATGAACACATACACTTTGGAGAAGGATGGGATGACACATAAATTGCTTCTGAAAAAGGATAAAGAAGTGAAGTCGGGAGTAAGTAACACCATACTTCTCATGAGTGGGAAGGAGCTTCTCACAGAGATGGAGAAGAAGGAAGATCCAAAATTATTTGTGGTCAAGAAGTCGAAGATTATCCTGACTAGCACAAGAGTGGATGGTCTGCCAGATGAGATTCAGGAACTGCTGGGAGAGTTCACTGACATCATCATGGATGAAATACCTCGTTCATTGCCACCGATGAGGAGTGTGAGTCACCATATCGATCTCATACCCGGAGCCAGTCTACCGAATAAGGCTGCATATAGGTTGACACCTCAGGAGAATGAGGAAGTCAAGAGGAAGGTACAGGAGCTGATGGATAAAGGACTGGTTAGGGAGAGCCTGAGTCCATGTGCTGTTCCAAAAGTACTAAGTCCGAAGAAGGATGGAGGTTGGAGGATGTGTACAGACTCCAGAGCGATCAACAAAATTACCATCAGGTACAGATTTCCACTACCAAGAATGGATGATCTGATGGATTGCCTGAGTGGGGCAAATTACTTTTCGAAGATTGATCTCAAGAGCAGATATCATCAGATTCGCATGAGGGAAGGAGATGAATGGAAGACAACATTCAAGACAAACGAAGGTTTGTACTTATGGTTGGTCATGCTGTTTGGCTTGACAAACACGCCATGCACATTCATGAGGCTGATGAATGAAGTCCTAAAGGAATTCATTGGAAAGTTTGTTGTCGTATATCTGGATGATATATTGATCTACAGTAAGAAAAAGGCTGAACATTTGAAGCATTTGGCCATTGTAATGAGGAAACTACAGCAGGAGAAGCTATTGGTCAACATGAAGAAGTGTTCCTTCATGAAGACAGAGCTCATTTATTTGGGTTTTGTCATATCAGCGAATGAGTTGAAAATGGATCCTGAGAAAGTGGAAGTGATCAAGAATTGGCCATCACCGAGAAATGTTTTTGAGGTGAGAAGTTTCCATGGTTTGGCTAGTTTCTACAGAAAATTCATCAGGAATTTCAGTGGAATTAGCACATCGATGATGGACACGGTGAAGAAGAGGCATAAGACTTTTCATTGGACATCCAAGGCTGAAAGGAGCTTCAATATGTTGAACGATATGCCGTAGGAGGGGTCTTGAGTCAGGATGACAGGCCTGTTGCATATTTCAGCGAGAAGCTGGATGAAGCAAAGCTGAAATACTCCACATATGATAAGGAATTTTATGCCATCATACATGCATTAAAGAAGTGGAGGCATTACTTGATCCCAAAGGAATTTTTACTATACAGTGATAATCATGCATTGCAGTTTGTGAGTCAATAGGAGAAGTTGAACCAAAAGCATGCAAAATGGGTTGAGTATATGCAGAATTTCACATTTGTGATAAAACACATTTCAGGGATTGCTAAAAAAGTGGTTGATGCCTTGAGCAGGAAATGTTTGCTGTTGCAGGAATTCCGAGTCAAAACATTGGGTTTTGAAAATCTGAGGGACATGTATGCAGGAGATACAGATTTTGCAGAAGCGTATGAAGCAGATGAGAACCCAGTTCTCAGGGATCGGAGCCCATGGATAGATTACATGATCCAGGAGGGATTGTTGTTGAGAGGCAATCAACTATGCATTCTGAATTACTCCATGAGGGAGAACCTGTTGAAGGAGAAGCACAGTGGAGGCTTGGCAGGTCACTTTGGCCACGACAAAACATTCGCCAAGCTGAGCGAATCGTATTTTTGGCCAGGGATGTGCACTGATGTCAAATGGTTTGTTGACAGATGTAGGATTTGTCAACACTCGAAGGGATGAAAGCAGAATGCAGGGTATTATCAGTCGTTGCCCATACCAGAGAGGCCATGGGAGGCAATTAGCATGGATTTTGTTCTTGGATTGTCGAGAACACAAAGAGGAGTTGATTCCATCTTTGTGGTGGTGGACAGGTTTTCAAAGATGGCACATTTTATTCCGTGTCAGAAGACCAGCGATGCGACCCACATCACAAACTTGTTTTTCAAAGAAATTGTTAGACTTCATGGATTTCCGAGAAGCATAGTCTCGGACAGGGATACCAAATTCATAGGTCATTTTTGGAGGATGCTATCGAAGAAGCTAGGAACCAACTTGATGTTTAGTTCAGCATATCATCCACAGACAGACGGACAGACCGAAGTGGTCAACAGGAGCTTGGGAGACTTATTGAGAAGCCTGGTGACAAAGCACCATAGCAGCTGGGACAACATATTACCATAGGCAGAGTTCGTGTACAACGATTCGGTGAATCGGAGTACAGGAAAAAGTCCATTCCAGATTTTGTATGGGACACAGCCAAGGGGAGTTTTTGAACTTAGGGAGTCAAAATAGACTGCAACTAGCAGCGCAAGCGCTAAAGAGTTCGCTTAGGCGATGTAGGAACTTCACAGCAAGGTGAAGCAGCGACTGCAGAAGTCAAATTAGGAGTATAATCGCAGAGCAGATCAACATTGGAGCAACTTCAGTTCGAAGTTGGCGATCTTGTTCTAGCACATCTGAGGAAAGAAAGGTTCCCAAGGGGAACATATAACAAGCTCAAAATGAAGAAAATTGGGCCATGTAAGGTCCTGAAGAAATTTGGAGAAAACGCTTATGAAATCGAATTGTCGGATGGCATCGGAATATCTCTGATATTTAATGTTTTAGATTTATACCCATACAGGGCTGGAGAAGCAGAGACTAGAACTGAGGAACTAGTGGTCCAGTGGCAGAAGCAATTACCAGTTGTAGAGAAGTCGCAGATGGAGTGCATACTGGACAAGCGAGTAGAAAAGAAGACCAGGTGGAAGAAGTACTTTGAGTACCTAGTGAAGTGGAAGAATCACCCAGTCGAAGATGCTAGCTAGGAAAATGAAGCAGTGATACAGAAGCATGGACAGAACATGCAGGAGCTCATGGACAGGAGCCCATTAAAATTTTCAAGCCGAGGATTATGATGCAGGAGCATCGCCAACTCATCAAGGAGCGTCGCCCAAGACAAGCGAGCCAGCATAGAAGACGACGAATAGCTGGACAAGCCCAGCCAATTTTTTTTTGAGTTTCCATTAAAGATGAAGCGCCATATCCTTCAATGAAACATTTATGAAGGAGCACCTATTGTATTATATCATACCTCGAGCTTTATGCTTTTGTCTGAAATAGATAGGAAGGCATTTAATAGATTTAATGTTGTTAGATAGGAATTAATTCTAGATTAGACAGTTTTAGAGATCAAGAGGGAAAACGGATATAGACACCCTCCTTTGTATCATTGTATTATTATCAAATAGAAGCAAGAAGAGAAGAGCAAGCAGAGAACTTGTGGAGAACACCCATGTACAAATTGAATTAATAGAAGAGAGCCTTTGATTCAATTTCATGACTGGTGTTGTTTCTCTGTGTATGTTGTTTATGTGCTCATGAATGTTTTGCTTTCTGTCATACATCTGCTTTGATATGCTGTGTATGGGGTTTCATAGTTCAATTGAAATCTGGGAGAGTAAGAAATTAGTTTCAATTGTTTCTCTATTCTGAGCCAAGAGATTCCTGCATAGAGTGCAGTGGAATTTGTCCACAAGGAGTGCGTGACTGCAGGGTTCAGATAGAGATAACTTTTGTTCTAAGTTCTCAAGAGTGCAGGTTAGGAACCAGAGACGTGCAAGGTGTGCACAGGCTAGAAGAAGTCTTAGTTGTGAATCTGAGCAGGGAGCTAAGGACTGTTGTTGCAGGAAGTGCACAGAGTCTGGAAGAATTCAACACTTTGAGAGTTGTTGGAGGTCGAGCGCGAGAAGCGTGTGCAAATTCTCTGAGGGAGTCAGATTTGACAAGCTCAGGAGGGATAGTTCCTCGTGATACTGTGGGAACAGGCCCAGGAGAAGGTTCGTGCCGAGGAAGGTTTCGAGCAGGAGCTGCAAGGGCAGGTTTGGAGAACAGGTCTTGGCAGTGGAGTAATTAGTCGTTTTAAAGGAAGAATCAAAGAGGAGGAGTTGACGGTTAGGATTTGCAGGATAGATTGGTGAAGTCCCCACAACTGCTAGATCATGAGGAGAGTTGCGCAAGGTTTAAACATGGGAGCATAGGAAGAAGAATCACCGGGACTCGACTCATCGGGATATCAGGGTTTTCATGGTCGTGGGACTCTCATATGATGAAATCGCAATTAGTGATTTCCCGAGAAGATCAGGGCCATTGATCTCAACGGAGACACGTGGCGCAAGATCCCGAAGAGTCAGGGTTCGACACTTCAGAACCCTTGCTGTCGAAAGAATCATGGAGGATTCTTGAAACTCCAAATTACGATGGGTCCCACAGTGATAGCGTGTGGTATTGACAGGTGGCATCGCATATCAGAGTTCGGGACTTGGGAGGTCTTGTGAAACGGTGTCACAGGAATCACGAATTCCCGAATCGTGAAATTTCGATTTCCATTTGGAGCGGGGACCACCAGTGTCAGAGTGAGAGGACAAGTGGCATCGAGATATCGGGAATCAGGGATTTCCGAGGCAATTTGTTTACAACCTCGGCGAAGCCGATTTTACGACGGGGTAAATCTCGATCGACGCAGGAACAATGAAGGGAATATTCCTCGGGTTTCAGGGATTGAGTTGCCGAGTTCAGGACTCACTACTGCGCGAGATCGGATTTCCCTGATACGACAAGGGCGATCATTGAGGGTCATTTTGTGGGTGCGAGAACTTCCGATAAGGGAGTTGAAGAGCAAATTCAGCTCTTTGGGCCAATGAAGAAGAAGGTCCTAGTGGAAGCGGGATGCCCAAAGAGGGCATGCTACGCCAATGAAATCCAACTGTAATAATAGAGTCTCTAGGCACCCTCCAAGCCTCACACATTAGCAAATCCTACCCACCCAATTCCCCCTCCAGGGCTCTAGCCTTCCCCAAGGAAACCCAAGGAGAATTGGAAACATAATCCCACATAGGATTCAATAGGTTCACAAGAAACATGGTTACAGTGGCTTCCCTGAGCTCACACCCAACATACCCAAACCAAAATAGCAAAGCACAATGATCAAAATGATTGGAATGAATGAATTTCTCACTAAGCCTAAAATTTATATATGCATGCTTCCTTTGTTACAAGTGGCAATCAAAGAACCACTCTCCCACCACTCGAGAACTCATCCAATAACTTAGGAACTTAGGATAAAATCATGACATAACACTTAGGCTTAGGATTTAGGATTAATTTAATATATTTGGCTTACCCTCTTTTCTTAATCCCTTAGCCTTTTTTCCTTCTCGTGGAATCCTATCCCCCCACACTCTTTTATTTGAATTGATCTGCAATTGTGATGTATTTTATCGATATATATATGAGTGTGATTACAATGCACAATGCTAGGCTCACTGGAATTTTAGCATACAAGCTCTCCAACCTAATATCATGCATGAACTCTAGTCCAAAACATACATAAACATGCACTCCAACTGAAAAAAACATATTGTCTCACCATCATATATAAAACATATGTACATATACATTTACAAATGGGTTCAAACTGGGGGTATCACATTCCCCTCCCCCTTATGTTTTCATCGTCTTAAGTGCATTGTATACTCGGATACCAATATGGGGGGCTATATACTTGGATACCAATATGGGGTTACAATAAGATATGTTACTTCCAAGCTATGGTCCCCCTTATGCCCCTCTCATTCCTCTCTCATGGATTGATAGCCACCTCTCATTTTAGTCCCTCTCATATCACAACCATCGATGTATTTTTTTTAATAAATTTAATGTACATCCTTTACATTACTTGGCCCTCAACCATACTATTCAACTCATGGCCTAATTTGCATATTTACATTACATTACATATATGGGGATCAAAATCAGGGTGTCACATTCCCCTCCCCATTATTTTTTCACTACCCTCAGTGCACATCGCCATATAGGTGTACACATATATACAATTCTTACATCAAAGTTTTAAATGAAATGTGGGTATTCTTTCCACATTACATCTTCCAGTTCCACTAGACCTTTACTTGTCCTGTGCCTTTGTTTCTAAGAATTGTGTCCTTCTTGTTGTCAATATACTCTTTGGTTGTAGATGGTATTGCATCCTTTTTTACTTTGAAATAATCCATCCTTGATGTTTTTATTTCCAAATACTCAATTCATGTCTTCATTTTTCAACTATTCCTCTAACAACCATCAAGACAAAATACATGTTATGGCTACTATCATGTAGAAATTATTATTTTATTATCATGTGAGGATATTCAATAGACAAGAAAGAGACCATGGCTATAGGGGGCGTGTGACCCAGATATGATAAGAAGAAGAAAGGAAAAGATACAAGTTTCTCTCGTTACTGGAGAGAAGCCAAAAAAACCTGACCTGAGAAGAAGGTTGCGAGCTTCATGCTGAGGGAGCATCTAATAAACCTCACAAAGGATATGATAGATAAAGAATCTCTGAGAAACTGCAAAAGTTACCTAGTGATATCATGGCTTGGCGCGGGGGTGGCCAGAGATCTAAGAATGAATTCCTTTGAGTCTATGGTTGGGTGGAGAGGATAACACCCATAGTCAGTTGGTCGACTATCAACTGTAATAGATAAGTATTCCATAGACTCTGTAAACTTGGATTTGAATGTCTCATTGAATTCTTGTAATTGATCTATAAATATACATCCTTGATATATAAGAATGATGGAATATTAGTGTATCTTGTTTGGATGTTAGATAGTTATGACTCTGGCAGTCTAGGCAACTGAATAATTTGAGGTAGAGTTTGACCATTATCCCTTATCAATGGTTTTCTGCTTACTTCTACCTAAAAAGGGAAAACTATCAGTAATGAGGTTCTAACTGAATTTGGGACATAAGGCGATGTCCTCTGTACCGGTTAGAATATTCCTCAAAGGGATTACTACGGTATTAATTCCACAAGTAAAGAGATGGGATAGACTCCACAAGACCGTTCAGGTTCAGTCGATCCCTCGATTTACTTTTCCCTATTTTAGAACTTGAGTTCTGTGAATGGAAGGCGCATCCTTAAAACCAATTCGTCCAAGTAACTGTAGGCTCATGCACACAACCTTAATTTAATTTCAGCTAAGACCTAAGGCTGTATCCCTCAAAACTTATCAAAAGCCTCATATGACCAAAACCATGGAACCTAGTGCTACGCCTGACGGGAGCTAAGTCTTCCGAGTTTCGGGGCTTTGGATTTCTGGAGCTCTGGGATGTTGGAAGCCTCATAACATCCATATTGTGTCGAAGGTGACCTGTCAAACAGGTAACCTAAAGGATGATAGGTAGTTGGCGGTCAGTTACCCGTAATCTTAAAGTTCATCCCCTTGATAAACCTCGATCCACTCCTCGGACGTGAAGGAACTTGAAGGAACATGAACATTGAGACCTAGGGACCTTTGAGCTAAAATTGTGAGTTGTTGATATGGGGAGTCCTTTGAGAAACTCTTCCAACAGTACGATCAACTAATGAAAGGATAGTGTGTGGCACCCTAACGAAGTCCTACTCTAGGAGAGAAAGGGCGCTAAACAATCACGAACCGCCAAACTCCAAACTTGGGAAGTAACATGGACCATCGATCCGAGGGTGCTTTAGATATCTCTCCCATATGTTATATCTAGATCGTAGTCGGTCCAAGGGAGTCCTACTATGGGAGACAAAGGGCATTAAACAGTTAAGAACCTTTGAACGTTGAACTCACGAAGTAACATGGATCGTCGATCTGAGGGTGCTTTAGAATCTCTCTCGTCTGTTAGATCTAGATCATGGTCAATCCAGCATTAACCTACTCTAGGGGAAAAGGAGTGTTAAACACGTGGAACCCCTGAACGTCTAAGTCCCAAATCAATGGAGGCCGTAGATATGGGGATCTACGTGGACTTGTCTCCACCATAGAATAAAATGTATTGGGATGGTTCCCGTAGGTTGTTAGTTCAGAGTGATGTAGCACGCTGACGTCACATGGGGTGACATGGACCCATGTGTAACATGCCACATGTCACCTCAATTCACACTTTTTACAGACCTTATTTTCCAATTGGAACATAACACATGTCTCCCATCGATAGGGACATTTGTCATCTCTATTCTCTATCACATGTCATCCCCTGGTGCATGGTTGTTTGACCTAATGGTTAATGGGACCCCTCAAGTTCGGGATTTCGGAACTCGAGGAGACTTAAGGTGTTAGAACGTATGCTCCAAATGGGTCGAAATTTGGAGCTACATGGTAGGACATAAATATTTTGGGACTTTGGAACTCTGAGAGGTTTATAATGTTAGGATGTATGCTCCGAGAGTTTGGGAGTTTGGGAGTTCGAAACTCCAGGAGGTTTAGAATGTTAGGATGTATGCTCTAAAGAAGCCAAAGGCCAAAGCTACATGACAGGCTTCGAAGGTCCGGATGGTTTCAATGTGGTATAATGGATGAGTCGAAAGGGATAAATGTCATAGCCATGTGGCAGGACTTCGGGACTTTGGAACTCCGAGAATGATTTAGACATGGATAGGAATGATGAAGGGTCGAAGGCGCAATGAATGCGAAGGGGTGGGGAACATCCCCTATAACCATCTCTCCAATGACCATGTCATCGTTAAGGGATGACAACCATGGTCAAGTCCGTGCCAGGTGGAATGGTATGAACGAGGTGAATCCACATGGGTTCCACGTGGCCTTTGACCAATGATTCTTGCATAACTTCAGAAGGGCATAAATTCCAATCCAGGTCTCAGATTTGAGCATGGTAAAGGTAGTTGGAAATATATTGACGAGTAGAAGGTGATGGAGATCTTAAGAAGAGGATTCAATATGATGGAGGAAAGTGAAATTTTGATGCCCCATCCCTTAAAAATGTACTTAAGGGGTTGGGTGTGTTACAAAGTGGTATCAGAGTGGGTAACAACACTTGGCCTTCTTGGGCTCATGAAAGAGTCAAGTGATTATTTTATTTCTTAGAAAACTTTAAGGGAGAGGGAACCCTTCCCTACCCTACATAGCAGAACACAAATCAAACACAATCTTGGTTTGGTTGGACAACATTCATAAGACTATTTTACCAAGGCTAAGATGAGCCTGTTGAGAATATTACTGCCTTATGGAAATTATCTTCATAAATTCCTCTAGGAGAAGGATGCAGATAAAAATTGAGTTGGGATTTTACCCAACGAGATTAA
>ML781696.1:107225-133204 GCA_009831015.1 Picea engelmannii | reverse complement strand
ATATTCTCACAATGTGATGAACATAACCATATTGTGGCAATGTGACGAACATAACTATCGTTGACCTTGATTGACCATGACCATGGTTGACTATGGTTGATCATGCTTGAAAATGCTTGAGCATGGTTGGCCATAACCATACTATCACAATGTGACGAACACAATGATATTGTCGTAATGTGATGAACATGAGTGGCCATAACAATATTTTCCCAATGTGACGAGCATGTATTTTCATAACCATATTGTCGCAATTTGATGAATATAACCATATTGTCGCAATGTGACGAACATAACCTCATCATTACAATGTGATGAAAATAACCATATTGTTGTAATGTGACGAACACAACCTCGTCGTCCTAATGTGATGAACATATCCTCACCATCTGTGACACAAATATCATGTCGTCATGATGTGAAAAAGAATGTCATGTCATCACATTGTGATGATCATCGCCCCATCGTCAAAATAAATATCCTATCATCACTATGTGATGAACATATGACATTTATTTTCATCAAATATCCATTCAACATATGATGAACATACGACATTTACGTTCATCACATTGCCACTTTTTACTTAAATGACATGTCATTGTAATGTGATGAACATAAACCCCTCGTCGCAATATTCCTGTCATCATCAATATGTGACAAACAATATATTGTCGTCCCAATGTGAAGAACATGGTGACGCAACACCTCCTCAACTTGCATATCAGAAGATCACATACACAAGATCTTTCTTCCTACATTGGCTCGAAGAGCTTTCAGAAATGGATCCTCTATTTCCCTTTCGGGAAATCTTCACCCACAATTAACTTTAAGAAATTCCCCCCTTATACTTTGGGAGATCGGACTTCGCAACTCCTCGAATCCGGTGGTCAAGTGTCTTGTCTCTCAAATCCCTGAAACTTGAAAAAAGTCAACGCTTGACCTTTTCCTTGCTTATTTCGGATTTCTTCTTGTCGCGATTTCGACGGTTTCGATGTCAAGCAACTCGTTCACTTGATCCTCGAAACCCGATTTACCAAAACTTCAATGCACTCACAAGATTTGAATTTTCAATAGCCCCTCATTCCATCAGGATTTCGGACTTCACGATTTCGCGAATCCTAATGCAAAGAATTCGGGTCTTCACACCACAAAACCCCAAAATGGTCAATGGAGTTTGACTCCCATGTCGATAGTGCACCACCTGTCCACCCTGCTGATTCTATGGCTCACACAATCCTTTCTTCCTTGGGACTTCAGGGTTCATGATTTCGCGAGTCCTGTTGCACAAATTTCGGGACTTCAATCTATGAGACCCCGAAATAGAATTCCATGGGTAAATCCCACGGCTCCTATTGAATTGATTCTATGGTTCTACCTCACCTGATATTACACCCTTGGGAATACTTGCCATAACTCCCGTGCTCCTCTGTGAGATCTAACGGCTCGCGGGACTTCGCAAATACTCCACAGAGAATTTTGACCGTCGGTTCTTCCCTTGAGAACTTCTGCACGAACTAAACAAACGATCTCTCTCTCTCTCTCTCTCTCTCTCTCTCTCTCTCTCTATGGAACTTGTCCTCCTACGGTCGACGTTGCTACGTCTTCCTTAAAAATTTCAAGGTACTTGGCCTCTTGCCTTCCTTCGACCCCTTCGAAGGTTCAGATCCTTCTGAGCTTCCCACGACCTCAAGTCTTTCAGAAAAATCATGCTCGCACTCTTTGCGGTAGACCTTCAAAAACCTTCAAGTGTTGAACTCCCTTTGACTCTGCGCACTCCTGCAACAATAGTCTCTCAACAAATCATTCAAGTTACGAAACCTGAACCTCGACTCAGCCTGCGCACACCTTGCACGACTCCTGTGCCCAACTGCACTTCTGAGAGAATGAGAACAAAAGCTATCTTTCCTGAGCTTTCAAAGACAAACCTCTGAACCCTTTGTCAATGCACTCCTTGTGGACAATTCGACTGCACTTCTTGCAGGAACTCTTGCTTAGATAGAGAAACAATTGAAACTCATTTCCCTTACTCTCTCTCTCTCAGAGTTAAAACATTTAACAAGAAATCGTTCATACATAGCATAAAAGCAATTGCCTGACAGAAAGAGTAAAACATTCATGAGCATAGCATTCAAAATGTATACACAGAGAATATTTGAACACCATCAGCCTGAATCAAAGCCTTCTTGTATTAATCCAGAACTTCTGTACATGGAATTCAGCTACACAACTCTCTGCTTCTTCTCTTCTATGCTCTATTCTCTCAATTGGCATAATCTCATTCTATCTGTTCTATTCTATTCTATGTTACAATACACAATGAGGGTGTTTATATCCCGTTTCCCTCTCCCATTCTAAACTATCTAATCTAGAATTAAATTCTATCTACTTGCATTAACTACCATAAATTCCTTCTACCTACTAAGGACGAGAGTGGATCGCTCAAGGTCTGTTTACAATATTACAAGTGTGCCTCCACTTGATGGCTTCATTAATGATTCAAGATATTTCAAAATTTGCGCTGGGCACTTTTCCAGCTGTCCTTTATCTCCGTGTTGGCTCGCTTGAGATGCTCTTGCATCATACTCCCTTGCTTGAAAATTTTCATGGGCTCCTATCCATGAGATTGTGTACGGTGTGCCCATGCCTCTGGATCTCTGCTTCGTTCTCCTAGCTGGCATATTGAACTGGATGGCCCTTCCACTTGACAAAATATTCAAAGTATTGCTTTCGCCTGGTCTTCTTGCCTACCCTTTTGTCCAGTATGTGCTCCATCTGCAGATTTTCTGCAACTGGCATCTGCTTTGTCCACTGGACCTCTAGTTGTTCATTTCCTATCCCTGTTTCCTTAGCTTTATATGGATACAAATATGAGATATTGGATATCAGAGAAATTATGATCCCCTCAGGTAATTTAATCTCATAAGCATTCACCCCAAATTTCTTTAAGACCTTACATGGTCTGATTTTATTCATCTTTAGTTTATTATATGTTCCTCTCGGGAACCTTTCCTTTCTTAATTATGCCAGAATCAAATCACCAACCTCAAATTGAAGTTGTCTCCTGTGTTGATCTTCTCTGCACTTATATTCCTGGCTCGAACTTTGTAATCACTCCTTCACCTGGCTGTGAAGTTCCTTCATCACCTCTACGAAATCTTCTGCACTAGCACTCCTTTTTGCAATCTGTTATGAATCCCTTAACTCAGAAATTCCTCTCGGCTGCATGCCATAAACAATCTAAAAGAGACTCTTCCCCATGCTTCTATTAACTGGGTCGTTATAAGAAAACTTCGCCTGTGGTAATATATTGTCCCACTGGCTGTGGTGTTCTGTCACCAGGATTCTCAGGAAGTCTCCTAGACTTTTGTTCACCACTTATGTCTGTCCATCTGTCTAAGGATGATAAGATGAACTAAACGACAAGTTAGTTTCCAGATTCTTCCATAAGGTCCTCCAGAAGTGTCCTATGAACTTAGTTTCTTGATCCGAAACTATGCTCCTTGGTAAGCCGTGAAGTCAAATGACTTCTTTGAAAAATAGATTCGCAATGTGAGTTGTGTCACTGGTCTTCTGACATGGAATGAAGTGTGCCATATTGGAAAATCTATCCACCACCACAAATATTGAGTCAAAACCTCTTTGTGTTCTTGGCAACCCCAATATGAAATTCATGTTAACTGCATCCCACAGCCTCTCAGGTATTGGCAATGGTTGATAAAATCATGCATTTTGTCTCTTTCCCTTTGAATACTGGCATATTCTCCATTTGTCCATGAATCTCTTAACGTCTGCTCGCATTCTCGGCCAAAAATATGACTCATTCAATTTTGCAAACGTCTTGTCGTGACCAAAGTGCCCGACCAATCCTCCACTGTGTTTCTCTTTCAGCAAATTCTCTCTCATGGAGCATTTTGGAATACAAAGATGATTACCTTTAAACAGTAATCCTTCCTGGATCATGTATTCTGTCCATTTGCTTCTATCCCCAAGAATTGGATTCTCAGCTGCTTCATACGCCTCCTTAAAATCTAAGTCATCCTTGTACATGTCCCTGAGATCATCAAAACCCAATGTTTTGACTTTGAACTCCTGCAATAGCAAACACTTCCTTCTCAAAGAATCAACAACTTTCTTAGTAGTACCAGAAATATGCTTAATTACAAAAGTAAAATTATGCATATATTCAACCCATTTAACATGTCTCTAATTCAACTTTTCCTGTTGAGTCACAAACTACAATGCATGATTGTCACTGTATAAGACAAACTCTTTAAAGATCAAGTAATGTCTCCATTTCCTTAATGCCTGAATAATAGCATAAAACTCCTTATCATACGTGGAGTATTTCACCTTCACTTCATTCATCTTCTCGCTGAAGTATGCTATCGGTTTGTCTTCTTGACTCAAGACTGCCCCTATTACAAATCCACTTGCATCGCATTTCACTTGAAATGTCCTTTGGAAATCCGGCAACACAAAAATTGGTTGTTCCGTAATCTTCCTCTTCAACATATTAAAACTCTTCTCAGCCTCTTCTGTCCAGTGAAAAGATTTGTGTCTTTTCTTCACTATATTCATCATCGGTGCACTAATTCCACTGAAATTCCTAATGAATTTTCGGTAGAAACTAGCCAATCCGTGAAAACTTCTCACCTCAAAGGTATTCTTCAGTGATGGCCAATTCTTAATCACTTCCACTTTATCCGGATCCATCTTCAATTTATCTGCAAAAATAACAAATCCCAGATAAGTGAACTCTATCTTCATGAATGAGGACTTCTTCATATTTATCAACAACTTCTCCTACTATAACCTCTCCATCACTGTAGCCAAATGTTTCAGATGCTCTGCCACTATTTTACTGAAAACCAGTATGTCATCCAAATATACGATAACAAATTTTCCGATGAACTCCCTTAGGACTTCGTTCCTCAATCTCATGAAGGTAATCGATGTGTTTGTTAACCCAAACGGCATAACAAGCCATTCATACAAACCTTCATTGGTTTTGAATGTTGTCTTCGATTCGTCACCTTCTCTCATGCGGATTTGATGATAACTGCTTTTCAAATCAATCTTTGAAAAGAATTTTTCTTCACTCAAGCAATCCATCAGATCATCCATCCTTGCCAATGGAAATCTATACCTGATGGTTATCTTGTTGATCACCCTCGAGTTAGTACACATCCTTCCATCTCCATCTTTCTTCGGACTGAGTACTGTTGGAACAACACACAGACTCAAGCTTTCCCTGAACAATCCTTTGTCCAACAAATCTTGGACTTGTCTTTTGACCTCTTCATTCTCTTGCGGCGTCAATCTGTACGCGACTTTGTTTGGAAAACTGGCTCCTGGTATGAGATTAATATGATGACTCACACTTCTAATCAGTGGCAACGAATGAGGTAGTTCATCAACTACTATGTCACTGAACTCTTCCAGTAGTTCCTGAACCTCTTCTGGTAAATCATCCACTCTTGTGCTAGTCAAAACAATTCTAGTCTTCCTGACCACAATGAATTGTGGTTCCTCCTTCTTCTTAACCTCTGTAAGAAGTTCCTTCCCACTCATGAGAAGTATAGTGTTACTTACTTCCGGTTTCACCTCCGTATGCTTGATTGGAAGCAACATGTGAGTTCTCCCATTCTTCTCTAGGGTGTATGTGTTCATTCTCCCATCATGAATCACATTCCTGTCATATTGCCATGGTCTACCCAGCAATAGAGGACAAACATCCATGGGAATGACATCACAAAGTATCTTATCATTATATCCTCCTATCTTAAATTCAACTAAACACTATTTAGTGACAGTTACCTGATGTCCTTTTTGTAGCCACGAAACTCTGTATGGGCTTGGATGATCAATCATCTCTAGCTCCAGCTTTTCTACCATCTCTATAGAAACAAGATTATCTATGCTACCACTGTCTAGAATGACCTTGCATACCATGTCCTTGGTCTTGCAAGTAGTCGTGAAAAGTTTGTTTCTTTGGACTGAACTCTCCACCTCCTTTTCTGGTGTCAAAAGAGATTTTCGCATCATCAGCAATCTTCCACCTCGTAAGACTTGTGCCCATTCTTTCCACATGTGAAGCATGTTATTACTCCACCTCTTCCTCTTCCTCTACCTCTGGTACGAGGAAAAATATTATTATCAGCATAATCCCCTTTATGTTCGGTATGCTGCCCTCTCTGTTCAACATATTGCCCTTGTTGTGAGCTTCCACCTCTCTCAGTTCTAGTCTAAGGTTTCTTCCAGTCCTCCTTGGGTTTCTGATTCTTATCCTGGGCAACTGATTTTCCCTTAGGCTGACTTCTGCCTTGGCCTCTTTGACCCAATTTTCGGTCAGCTTTTAGAGCCATTTGATAAGAATCTTCCACCGTTCGGATGGTTACCATGCTCATCTCGTATTGAATGTCGTATATTAGGACATTCATATATCTAGAAACCTTTTCATCATCGCTCTCCCGATGACCTGCCCTGATGTTCAGCCTATAGAATTCTTCAGTATATTCTTTCACTGTCATCAGCTTCTGTCTCAAGTTTTGCATTCTTCGAAACAGAGTAATTTGGTAATCTCTGGGGATGAATTTCGCCTTCATCTTTGCGATCATTCTTTCCCAATTCTTGATCTTCTGCTTTCCCTTGCAGCGTCTTTCATCTTGTAGTTCATCCCACCACAATGTTGCATGTCCCTTCAATCTTGTGACAACATGTTTTACCTTCTTCTCCTCTTCGACATCTGCATAGTCAAAATATGTGTCTAGAGCTCTAATCCATTCTAGAAGCTCCTCTACATCCATATTTCCCTCATAAACTGGAATGTCCATTTTCTCTCTTGCACCCATTCTTGATATAGCCATAATCAAGCGTTCGTTTGCTACATCTTCGGCTACAACTTCTTCTTCTTCAGCCTCAATTTCACTTTCGAAATCACTAAGATCCCCAGCACTGACTGTACATCTCTGTGCTGTCTCCATGTCTTCAATTCTAGCACGTAAATCACACATTTCTTTTTCCATGGCTAGATCAGGCATCTGCCTACCCCTTCTTCTCGATATTTCCCTCTCCTCTGGTGGATCGGGTGTTTTCCTGTCCCTTCTCCTCGGCGGCATGGTGAATTCTCTTTTTCCTTGTTACATAAAGCAAAGAACCTTTTTGTGCTTTGATACCAAACCTGACGCAACCCCTCCTCAACTCGCAGGTCGGAAGGCCACGTACACTGGATCTTTCTTCCTACATTGGCCGGAAGAGCTTTCGGAAATGGCTCCTCTATTTCCCTTTTGGGAAATAGGCACCCACAATTAACTTCGATAAATTCCCCCCTTATACGTCGGGAGATCGGACTTCGCACCTCCGCGAATCCAGTGGTCAAGCGTCTTGTCTCTCAAATCCCCGAAACCCAAAAACAGTCAATGCTTGACCTTTTCCTTGATAATTTCATATTTCTTCTTGTCACGATTTCGGTGGTTGCGATGTCAATCAACTCGTCCCCTCAATCCCTGAAACTTGATTTACCGAAACTCCGATGCACTCGAAAGATTTGACTTTTCAACAACCCCTCATTCCGTCGAGATTTCAGACTTTGCGATTTCACGAATCCCAATGCAAAGAATTTGGGTCTTCACCCCATGAAACCCTAAAATGGTCAACGGAGTTTGACTCCTGTGTCGATAGTGCACCACCTATCCACCCTACTGATTTTGTGACCCACATAATCCTTTCTCCCTTGGGACTTCGTAGTTCTTGATTTTGCGAGTCCTGTTGCACAAATTTCGGGACTTCAATCGATGAGACCCCAAAATAGAAATCCACGAGTAAATCCCACGGCTCTTATTGAATTGAGTCTACGGTTCTACCTCTCCTGAGCTTAAACCCTTCGGAATACTTTCCATAACTCCCCTGCTCCTCTGTGAGATATAACGGCTCGTAGGACTTCGTGAATTCTCCACAGAAAATTATGACCGTCCGTTCTTCCCTTGAGAACTTCTGCACGAACTAAACAAAGTATCTCTCTCTCTCTCTCTGCAGAACTTGTCCTCCTGCAGTCGACGTCGCTACGCCTTCTTTCAAAATTTTAAGGTACTTTGCCTCTTGCCTTCCTTCAACCCCTTCGAAGGTTCATATCCTTCTGAGCTTCCCACGACTTCAAGTCTTTCAAAAAACTCCTACTCACACTCTTTGTGGCAGACCTTCAAACACCTTCAAGTGTTGAACTCCCTTTGACTCTGCGCACTCCTGCAGCAACAGTCTCTCAACAAATCATTCAAGTTACCAAACCTGAACCTCGACTCGGCTTGCACACACCTTGCATGGCTCCTGTGTGCAACTGCACTTCTGAGAGAATGAGAACAAAAGCTATCTGTCCTGAGCTTTCAAAGACAAACCTCTGAACCCTTTTTCAATGCACTCCTTGCGGACAATTGGACTGCACTTCTTGCAGGAACTCTTGCTCATATAGAGAAACAATTGAAACTCATTTCCATTACTCTCTCTCTCTCTCAAATTTCAAACATTTAAAAAGAAATCATTCATACATAGCATAAAAGCAATTGCATGACAGAAAGAGTAAAACAATCATGAGGAATATGTCACAATGACAAATCAGTGCCTTAAATGGGTCCAATGATCTTGTGAAACTATTGAATGTTGTCTCCTTTCTAATCACAGCTAAAGGATTTCTTAGTTGCCTAAAATTGCAGAAAAATAAGGTGCATATGTGATGATGATATAGATGTTATTTTGGCAATTTTTTGTAGTTTATTGCTCCATAAATTCCCTAGAAAAAAATTAATGTTTAATATGTGACAATGACCTTACAAAACTGTAAACATATTTGGTAGCAACCCGCACTCCTCGGAGCACGATCGCCTCCTCTAGGACCTTCTCTTATTTCGGCCTGAAGAGTGTCAAAAGCTCTTCGATCTTCTTATCGGAAGATCTGCACCCACAGTTCCTTCGCACGACTTCCCCTTTGTTCACTGTCGGGAAAATCGAAACTCGCGGATCTATGAGCTCACAGTCTATCTCTGGGTTCTCGAACCTCTGAGACCCGAGATGCCAGTCAACGCTGACCTGCTTCTGCTTCTATCAGAACTTCGGCCCTATCGCAACTTCACGACTCGTGAATCCCGACATTTAAGGTTTCAACCTCCGATACACGATGCGCCGAAACGCCGAACTCCTGACCTCTCTCCCTCGCAACTTTGCCACTCGCGAGGTCAATCTACCTTCTCATCAGCCCCCCAATACCTGAGATGTCAAACGCTGATATCCCACGTCACCTGCCACGCACCCTGCTGTGGTCCACACTATCCACGCAATCGTCGGGACTTCGCGTCTCGCTATATCGCGACTTATGCTCCCAACTCTTCCGCCCTTTTCTCACGATGGCCTGATAGGCCAATCCGTGAGTATAACTCCCACAAGATCCAATGGCCCTCAGATTCTCGCAACTTTCCTCGCTTTATTCTAACTGTCAGTTCTTTCCAACGAAATCCCCGAAATGACGAAATGTTCCTCCACGGAACTCATCACCTGCACGCAAAGTTTCAACACCTGCTTGAACACTTTGATGCACAGCCTCTTTGTGAAATCCTTCGACAAATTCGAAGGCCTACTCCTCCTGAACTTCGACAACTTCAATTCCCTCAGGAAGAAGTTCTTGCACGCACTCCTTGCGGAAAACCTTCAACAACTGCTCAGTGTTGAAGTCTTTGATCCTGCGCACTCCTGCAGCAGAATCTTTCAACCTTTTGCTCATAATCGCAACTCTGAGACCTCGTCTAGCCTGTGCATGCCTTGCACGGCCTCGTTGCCAAATCTACACTTCTGAGAGCTTAGAACAAAAGTTATCCCTACTTGAACCCTGCAGTCACACACTCCTTGCAGACAAATTCAACTGCACTCCTTGCAGGAATTCTCTGGTTCAAGAT
Source organism: Picea engelmannii (assembly GCA_009831015.1). Taxonomy (NCBI): domain Eukaryota; kingdom Viridiplantae; phylum Streptophyta; class Pinopsida; order Pinales; family Pinaceae; genus Picea; species Picea engelmannii. The sequence continues at coordinate 123,263 of ML781696.1, read as the reverse complement.
AGAGAAACAATTGAAACTAACTCCTTGTCCTTCCAGACTTCACTTCAACCATGAAATCACATACACAACATACAAAATCAAGTGCATGACAAGAAGCTAACATGTACGAGCATAATATCACCAATACACAGAGAATAATACAACCATGGAATTGAATCAAAGCCTTCTTCTATTAATTCAATATCTATACATGGAACTTCTTCATACAATTCTCTGTTGCTCTTCTCTTCTTTCTCCTATCTCTCAATATGTTACAATGTACAAAGGAGGGTGTCTATATCATGTTTCCCTCTCGATATCTAAAGCTATCAAATCTAGAATTAAATTCCTAGCTAACAGCATTAAATCTATTAAATTTCTTATCTACCTAAGGACGTGAGCTTATCTGCTCAAGGTCATTTACAATGTACAAGTGCGATTCATTAATTTCACACATTTATTTTTGCGCAACAAATATCTAGGTGTTTCAAAATTTGTGTTGGCGTTGTCCAGCTGTCTTTTCTGCTTCCGCGCTGGCTCGCTTGACGTGGGAGATGCTCCTGCATCATACTCCCTCACTTGAAAAATTTCATGGTCTCCCGTCCATGAGCTCCTACATGGTCTGTCCATGCTTCTGTATCACCGCTTCTCTTTCCCATCTGGAATCTTCCACTAGGTGGTTCTTCCATTTGATCAGATACTCAAAATACTGCTTTCGCCTGGTCTTTCTACCCACTCGCTTGTCCAGTATGCATTCTATTTGTGGCTTTTCTGAAATTGGCATTTTCTTCCGCCACTGGACTTTTGGCTGCTCATCACTTTCAGCTCCTGCTTCCTCATCCTTAAATGGATATAAGTCTGAAACATTAAATATCGGAGATATCTCGATGCCATCCAGCAACTCAATTTCATATGAATTCTCTCCGAACTTCTTTAGGACTCTGCATGGTTCGATTTTCTTCATTTTGAGCTTATTGTATGTTCTCCTTGGGAACCTTTCCTTCCTCAGGTGCACCAAAACCAGATCACCAACATCAAACTGAAGTTTCCTCCGATGCTGATCTGCTCTGCGCTTGTATTCTTGATTTGAATTTTGCAGTCGCTGCGTCACCTCATCGTGAAGTTCCTTCATCGTCTCAGTGAATTCCTCTACACTAGCACTGCTAGTCGCAGTCTGTTCTGACTCCCTAAGTTCAGAAACTCCTCTCGGCTTCATCCCATATACAACTTGGAATGGACTCTTGCCTATACTTCGATTCACCGAATCATTGTACGCAAACTCTACATGTGGCAATATGTTGTCCCAGCTGCTATGGTGCTCTATCACCAGGCTTCTCAACAAGTCTCCCAAGCTCCTGTTGACCACTTCGGTCTGCCCATCCGTCTGTGGATGGTAAGCTGAACTAAATGCCAAGTTAGTCCCTATCTTTTTCCATAGCGTCCTCCAAAAATGACCTATGAATTTGGTATCCCTGTCCGAAACTATACTTCTCGGCAATCCATGAAGTCTAACAACCTCTTTGAAAAACAAATTCGCGATGTGGGTCGCATCGCTGGTCTTATGACACGGAACAAAATGTGCCATCTTTGAAAACCTGTCCACCACGACAAAGATGGAATCAACCCCTCTCTGCGTCCTCGGCAGTCCTAATACAAAATCCATGCTAATCGCCTCCCATGGTCTCTTTGGTATGAGAAATGGCTGATAAAAACCCGCGTTCTGTTTTCTGCCTTTCAAATGTTGGCAAATCCTGCATCTGTCAACAAACTTCTTGACATCATCTCGCATCCTTGGCCAGAAATATGATTCATTCAGCTTTGCAAATGTTTTGTCGTGCCCGAAATGTCCTGCCAAGCCTCCACTGTGCTTCTCTTTCAACAGGTTCTCCCTCATGGAGAAATTCAGAATGCACAGTTGATTGCCTCTAAACAACAATCCCTCCTGGATCATATAATCTATCCATGAACTCTGGTATCTAAGAACTGGATTCTCAGCTGCCTCATATGCTTCCCCGAAATCTGCATCTCTTGCGTACATGTCCCTGAGATTTTCAAAACCCAATGTCTTGACTCGGAACTCCTACAACAACAAACATTTCCTTCTCAAAGCATCAGCCACTTTGTTAGTAGTCCCTTAAATGTGTTTAATCACAAACGTGAAATTCTGCATATACTCTACCCATTTTGCATGCTTCTGATTCAACTTCTCTTGTTGACTCACAAACTGCAATGCATGATTATCATTGTACAACACAAATTCTTTTGGGATCAAGTGATGCCTCCACTTCTTTAATGTCTGTATGTTGGCATAAAATTCTTTATCATATGTGGAGTATTTCAGTTTCTCCTCATCCAATTTTTCGTTGAAATATGCAACTAGTCTGTCTTCTTGACTCAAGATCGCTCCTATGGCGTATCCGCTTGCATCGCACTTCACCTGAAATGTCTTCTGAAAATCTGGCAACACCAACACTGGTTGCTATGTGATCTTTCGCTTCAACAGATTGAAGCTCCTTTCAGCCTCGGTTGTCGAATGAAAAGTCTTATGCCGCTTCTTCACCGTGTCCATCATCACTGCGCTAATTCCACTGAAATTCTGAATGAATTTTCGGTATAAACTAGCCAAACCATGGAAACTTCTCACCTCGAAAATATTTCTCGGTGATGGCCAATTATTGATCACTTCCACTTTCTCTGGATCCATCTTCAACTCATTCGCCGAAATAACAAAACCCAAGTAAATGAGCTCTGTCTTTATGAATGAGGACTTCTTTATATTAATCAACAACTTCTCCTGCTATAGCTTCCTCATCACAATGGCCAAATGCTTCAAATGCTCAGCCTTGGTCTTACTGAAGATCAGTATATCATCCAGATATACAATGACAAACTTTCCGATGAATTCCCTCAGGAATTCATTCATCAGCCTCATAAATGTGCTCGACGCATTTGTCAAGCCAAACGTCATGACCAGCCATTCGTACCAACCTTCGTTTGTCTTGAATGTTGTTTTCCATTCATCACCTTCCCTCATGCGAATTTGGTGATATCCGCTCTTCAGATCAATCTTTGAAAAGTAATTTTCCCCACTCAGGCAATCCATCAGATCGTCCATTCTCGGCAGTGGAAACCTGTACCTGATGGTTATCTTGTTTATCGCTCTTGAGTCAGTACACATTCTCTAGACACCATCCTTCTTTGGACTAAGAATTGTTGGAACAACACACGGACTCAAAATCTCCCTGACTAATCCTTTGTCCAAAAAATCTTGGACCTGCTTCTTGACCTCCTCATTTTCTTGCAGCGTCAACCTATATGCAGCTTTGATCGGCAAACTAGCCCCTGGTATGAGGTCAATATGGCGGCTCACACTTCTCATCGGTGGCAACGAACGAGGTAGTTCGTCCACAATGATGTCAGCGAACTCTCCCAGTAGTTCCTGGATCTCATCTGGTAAATCGTCCACTCTTGTGCTGGTCAGAACAATTCTCGGTTTCTTGACCAAAAAGAATTGTGGATCTTCCTTCTTCTCCATCTCTGTGAGAATTTCCTTCCCACTCATGAGAAGTATTGTGTTGTTTACTTCCGGATTCACCTCCTCATCCTTTTTCGAAAGCAATCTGTGTGTCCTCCCATCCTTCTCTAAAGTATATGTGTTCATTCTCCCATCATGAACCACATTTCTTTCATACTGCCATGGTCTCCCCAGCAATACATGACAGACATCCATGGGAATGACATCACATAATACCTTATCCTTATATTCACCCATCTTGAATTCAACTAAACATTGTTTAGTGACACTCACCTGATGTCCCTTATGTAGCCATGAGACTTTGTATGGACTCAGGTGATCAGTCGTCTCCAGCTCTAATTTCTCCACCATCTCAGTTGAAATGAGATTGTCGGTGCTTCCACTGTCCACAATGACCTTGCATTTCTAGCCCTTGGTCTTGCACGTGGTCCTGAACAGTCTGGTTCTCTGAGCTGTGTCCTCCACCTCTTTCTCTGGTTTCAAAACGACTTTATGAACCGTCAGTGACCTTCCACTTCCTATATCTTCATTCTCAACATCACGCCTCTATGCCTCAGCGATGTGAGCTTCTCCAATATCCTTCTTCTTCTCTGGACACTCGAATGACTTGTGCCCATTATTCCCACATGTGAAACATGTGATAACTCCTCCTCTCCCTCTACCTCGACCTCTAGTACGAGGAAGAGTATTCGCATCAGCATAATCACCTCGTTGATCATCTTGCTGCCCTCTGGGTTCAACATATGGCTGCCTCTGTGAGGTTCCGCCCCTCTTAATCTTACCCTAAGGTTTCTTCCATTCCTCCTTGGGCTTCTGATATTTCTCCTAGGCAACTGCCTTGCCTCTTGGCTGACTTCTGCCTCGCCCTTGCTGACCTTTCTTACGGCTTAGATTCTCCTCGGCTTTCAAGGCCATCTGGTAAGAATCCTCAACCGTTCTGATGGTTGTCATGCTTAATTCATCCTGAATGTCGTATCTTAGACCATTCAGGTATCTGGCTACCTTCTCATCATCACTCTCCCGATGACCTGCTCTGATATTGAGCTTATAAAATTCTTCGGTGTATTCCTTCACCGTCATCAACTTCTGTCTCAGGTTTTGCATCCACCTGAACAATGTGATCTGATAATCCCTTGGGATGAATTTTTCCTTCATCTTAGCAATCATTCGATCCCAACTTTTAATTTTTTGTTTGCCTTTGGAATGTCTATCTGCCTGTAGCTCGTCCCACCACAATGTTGCATGTCCTTTCAACTTATTGATAGAATGTCTTACCTTTTTATCCTCTTCGATATCTTCATAATCGAAGTAGGTTTCAAGAGCTCTGATCCAATCCAGCAACTCTTCTGCATCCAGACTTCCTTCATAAGTTGGAATGTCCATTTTGGTCTTTGAACTCATCCCGACGATAGCTTTAATCAATCGCTCAGTTGATGCATCCTCTGTTGTGACCTCTACTTCATGTCCAGCTTCCTCTTCAACCTCAGAATCACTAAGATCCCCAGCACCAACTCCACGTCTCTGTGTTGTCTCCATCTCCTCGAGTCTTGCTCGGAGATCTCTCATCTGCCGCTCCATTTCTGGATTTCCTGCCGGCCTACCTCTTCTTCGCACCTCCCTGTCTTCGGGATCTGGTGACTGTCTCTCTCTTCTTGGCAGTATGATGTCTTCTCTTTTCTCTCTATCACAGAAAAACAAAGAGTTACTCCCACTCTGATACCACTTGGTAGCAACCCACACTCCTTGGAGCACGATCGCCTCCTCCAGGACCTTCTCTTCTTTCGGCCCGAAGAGCGTCAAAATCTCTTCTATCTTCCTATCAGAATATCTGCACCCACAGTTCCTTCGGGCGACTTCCCCTTTGTTCACTATCGAGAAAATTGAAACTCGCGGCTCTACGAGCTCACAGTCTATCTCTGGGTTCCCGAACCTCCGAGACCCGAGATGCCAGTCAACGCTGACCTCCTTCCTCTTCTATCGGAACTTCGGCCCTATCGCAACTTCGCGACTCGTGACTCCCAACATTTAAGGTTTCAACCTCCGATACGCGATGCGCCGAAACGCCAAACTTGCGACCTCGCTCCCTCGTGACTTCGCCACTCGTGAGGTCAATCTACCTTCCCGTTAGCCCCTCGATACCCGATATGCCGAACGTCGATATCCCGCGTCACCTGCCACGTCACCCTGTTGTCGTCCACACTTTCCACGCAATCGTTGGGACTTCGTGTCTCGCTATATCGCGACTTCCGCTGCCGAATCTTCCGCCCTTTTCTCACGATGGCCCGATATGCCGATCCGCGAGTAGAACTCCCGCAAGATCCAACGGCCCTCGGATTCTTGCAACTTTCCTCGCTTGATTTTGACTGTCCGTTCTTTCTGACGAAATCCCTAAAATGACGAAATGTTCCTCCATGGAACTCGTCACCTGCATGCAAAGTTTCAGCACCTGCTCGAACACTTCGATGCACAGCCTCTTTGTGAAATCCTTCGAAAAATTCGAAGGCCTACTCCTCCTGAACTTCAACGACTTCAATTCCCTCGGGAAGAAGTTCTTGCACACACTCCTTGCGGCAAACCTTCAACAACTACTCAGTGTTGAAGTCTTTGATCCTGTGCACTCCTGCAGCAGAATCTTTCAACCTTTTTCTCAGAATCGCAACTCTGAGACCTCATCTAGCCTATGCACGCCTTGCATGGCCTCGTTTCCAAATCTACACTTCTGAGAGCTTAGAACAGAAGTTATCCCTACTTGAACCCTGTAGTCATGCACTCCTTGCGGACAAATTCAACTACACTCCTTGCAGGAATTCTCTGGTTCAAGATAGAGAAACAATTGAAACTAACTCCTTGTCCTTCCAGACTTCACTTCAACCATGAAATCACATACACAACATACAAAAGCAAGTGCATGACAAGAAGCTAACATGTACAAGCATAATATCACCAATACACAAAGAATAATACAACCATGGAATTGAATCAAAGCCTTCTTCTATTAATTCAATATCTATACATGGAAGTTCTTCATACAATTCTCTGCTGCTCTTCTCTTCTTTCTCCTGTGACATCACCCTATCAACCGTCCGCAATCACCAGGACCTTCTTCACTCAGGCCCAAAGAGTCAAAACACTCTTCCAACTCCTTACGGGAGTTCTCACTACCCATAGAAATCTCTTTCTGCGATCTCCCCTCCTTCTATCGGGGAATCAGGTTTCGCGATATCGAAAAACTTGCGATCACAGTTCTCGTATCAACCAAAAACCCGAAATCCAATGACTTTGAAAGTCAACGCTATCTGTTCCTATCAGGGATTTTCTTATCGGGAAATCGGCGTATGTGATGTCGTAGTTCACATGCACTATGAATCCCCGAACCCCGAACCCCGAACCCCGATATGCACGTGCGCTAATCCTGCGCCACGTCACTTCCTTTCTCCACTCTATCGGGAATCGCGGGATCACGATTTCACTGGTCGCAATTCCTTTGCAATGAAAATTCCCGAATGCCGAATCCCGACCTCCCGGGATCTCATGCCACCTATCGCTATAATGATCGACGGCCCCGATTAAATCGGGAAATCGCTACTTGCGATATCAACGAGTATGAAACTCTTACCTCCACAAACTCCGAAGACTGAATCCCTGATGGGATTTGGTTCTTCCCTCCTGCGCCTAAGGACTAAACCTCGCGTAGCTTCTCCTAGATCTGATGGTTAGTGGGATTTCGTAGATTTTCCCCTGCAAGACCGATCGTCGATTCCTCCTTCTTGAGGGATCCTTCCGCTTCAAAGCTCCGTCCTGGCTCGAACCTTCTCCTGGGTCCTCCTCCCCGGAATCACGAAGGAACTATCCCTCCTGATCTTTGTCTACTCTGACTCCCTCTGATATTTTGCACACGATTCACGCGCTTGACCTCCAATAGCTCTCAAAGTGTTGAGTCCTTCAGATCCTGTGCACTTCTTACAACAGCAGTCTATACCTTCCTTTTCTTAGACTAGCTGCTGAGACTTCAAATTCGGCTTGCACTTCTCCTGCACGGCTCTAATAACCCAATTCAACTTCTGGGTAGATGAGAATAAGAGTTAACTGTCTAGCCTCATCGACGCACTCTATGCGGATGAATTCAACTGCACTCTATGCAGGAATCTCCCGGCTCAGACAGAGAAACAATTGAAACTTATTCTCTTCTCTCTCAGACTTCAATTAAAACCTCTGAGATCACATGCACAACATATTCACAAGCAAATGCATACAATGAAAACAAACATTCATGAGCATAATATCAACACAGAGAAACAACACAAACCATGAAATTGAATCCAAGTCTTCCTTCTATTAATTCAATCTGTACATGGGTGTTCTCCACAAGTTCTCTTCTTTTCTGAATGCTTGATAATAATACAATGATACAAAGGAGGGTGTCTATATCCGTTTTTCCTCTCAAATTCTACAACTATCAAATCTACAATTAAATTCCTATCTAACAACATTAAAACTATTAAATGCCTCAACTACCTAAGGATGAGATCTTAAAGGCTCAAGGTCCCCTTTACAATACAAGTGTGCTTCTTTATGAATGACTTCATTAAAGAACGGTGCAACAACTTCCAAATCATTTCAAAATTTGTAGGCGCTTTCCAGCTATCTTTTCTGCTTGATGTGCTGGCTCACATGATAAGTGAGTGATGCTCCTGCATCATACTCCTCAGCTTGAAAATATTCATGGGCTCCTGTCCATGATCTCCTGCACGGTCTGTCCATGCTTTTGTATGATTGCTTCTATCTCCCAGCTGGCATCTTCGACTGGGTGATTCTTCCATTTCACCAGGTACTCGAAGTACTGCTTCCGCCTGATTTTCTTTCCGGCTCGCTTGTCCAGTATATACTCCATCTGTGGCTTTTCTGCCATTGGCATCTGCTTCTGCCACTGGACTACTGGTTCCTCAGTTCTAGCTTTTGCCTCTTCAACCCTATATGGGTATAAATCCGAAACATTGAATATCGGAGATATCCCGATGCCATCCGGCAACTCAATCTCATAGGTGTTATCTCTTAACTTCTTCAGGACTCTGCATGGCCCGATTTTCTTCATATTTAGCTTATTATATGTTCCCCTTGGGAACCTTTCTTTCCTCAGGTGTGCTAGAACCAAATCACCAACTTCAAACTGAAGTTGTCTCTTCCGCTGATCGGCTTTGTGCTTGTACTCCTGACTCGAGTTTATCAGTCGCTGCTTCACCTCGCTGTGAAGTTCTTGCATCGCTTGAGCGAACTCTTCTGCACTAGCGCTGCTAGTCGCACCCTGTTCTGACTCCCTGAGTTCAGAAACTCCCCTTGGTTGTGTCCCATACACAATCTGAAATGGACTTCTTCCGATACTTCAATTCACTGAATCGTTGTACGCAAACTCTGCCTATGGAAATATGTTGTCCCAACTGTTATGGTGCTCTGTCACCAGGCTTCTCAACAAGTCTCAAAGACTTCTATTGACCACCTTGGTCTGTCCATCTGTCTATGGATGGTAAGTTGAACTAAATGCCAAGTTAGTCCCTAGCTTCTTCCATAGCATCCTCCAAAAGTGACCTATGAATTTGGTATCCTGATCCGAGGCTATGCTTCTTGGCAATCCATGAAGTCTAACAATCTCTTTGAAAAACAAGTTTGTGATGTGGGTCGCATTGCTGGTCTTTTGACATGGAATAAAATGTGCCATCTTCGAAAACCTGTCCACCACTACAAAGATGGAATCAACCCCTCTTTGTGTCCTCAGCAATCCTAGAACAAAATCCATGCTAATTGCCTCCAATGGCCTCTCGGGTATGGGTAAGGGCTGATAAAAACCTGCATTCTGCTTTCGACCTTTTGAATGCTGACAAATTCGACACCTGTCAACAAACCTCTTGACATCTGTTCGCATGCCCAGCCAAAAATACGATTCGATCAGTTTGGCAAATGTTTTGTCGTGGCCAAAATGTCCGGCCAACCTGCCACTGTGCTTTTCCTTCACCAAATTCTCCCTCATGGAGCAATTTGGAATGCACAGATGATTTCCTATGAACAACAATCCCTCCTAGATCATGTAGTCTATCTACGAACTCTGATCTCTGAGAACTGGGTTCTCGGCTGCTTCATATGCTTCTCTGAAGTCTGCATCTCCTGCATACATGTCTTTCAGATTCTCAAATCCTAATGTCTGGACTTGGAACTCCTGCAACAACAAACATTTCCTGCTCAAAGCATCAGCCACTTTGTTAGTAGTTCTTGAAACGTGTTTGATCACAAATGTAAAATTCTGCATGTACTCCACCCATTTTGCATGCTTCTGGTTCAACTTCTCTTGTTGACTCACAAACGACAATGCATGATTATCACTGTACAATATAAATTCCTTGGGTATCAAGTAATGCCTCCACTTCTTTAATGCATGTATGATGGCATAAAACTGTTTATCATACGTTGAGTACTTCAGCTTTGCATCATCCAGTTTCTCGCTGTAATATGCAACCGGCCTGTCATCTTGACTCAAGACCGCTCCTATGGCATATCCGCTGGCATTACATTTCACTTGAAATGTTTTCTGAAAGTCAGGCAACACCAACACTGGTTGCTCTATGATCCTTCACTTCAACAGATTGAAGCTCTTTTCAGCCTCTGTTGTCCAATGAAAAACTTTATGCCGCTTCTTCACCATGTCCACCATCGCGGCACTAATTCTACTGAAATTCCAAATGAACTTCTTGTAGAAGCTAGCCAAACCATGGAAACTCCTCACCTTGAAAATATTTCTCGATGATGGCCAATTCTTGATCGCTTCCACCTTCTCAGGATCCATCTTTAATTCATTAGCTGAAATAACAAAACCCAAATAAATGAGCTCTGTTTTCATGAAGGAACACTTCTTCATGTTGATCAACAGCTTCTCCTGCTGCAGTCTTCTCATCACAATGGTCAAATGTCTCAAATGTTCATCTTTCGTCTTACTGAAAATCAATATGTCGTCCAGGTACACGACAACGAATTTCCTGATGAATTCCCTCAGAACTTCATTCATCAGTCTCATGAATGTGCTCGGCGCGTTTGTCAAACCAAACGGCATGACCAGCCATTCGTACAAACCTTTGTTTGTCTTGAATGTTGTCTTCCATTCATCACCCTCTCTCATGCGAATCTGGTGATATCCGCTCTTGAGATCAATCTTCGAAAAATAATTTGCTCCACTCAGACAATCCATCAGATCATCCATTCTCGGTAGTGGAAATTTGTATCTGATGGTAATTTTGTTTATCACTCTGGAGTCTGTACACATCCTCCAGCCTCCATCCTTCTTTGGACTCAGTACCGTTGGAATGACACATGGAATCAGACTCTCTCTGATCAATCCTTTATCCAATAAATCATGTACCTGTCTTTTGACTTCCTCATTCTCCTGAGGCGTCAACCGATATGTAGCTTTATTCGGCAAACTCCCTCCTGGTATGAGGTTTATGTGGTGACTCACACTCCTCATCAGTGGCAACGAACGAGGTAATTCATCCACAATGATGTCAGCGAACTCTCCCAGTAGTTCCTGAATCTCTTCTGGCAAGTCATCCACCCTTGTGCTAGTCAGGACAATCCTCGATTTCCTAACCACAAAGAATTGTGGATCTTCCTTCTTCTCCATCTCTGTGAGAAGTTCTTTCCCACTCATGAGAAGTATGGTACTGCTTACTTCCGGCTTCACTTCTTTGTCCTTTATCGGAAGAAACGTATGTGACTTTCCATCCTTTTCCAGGGTATAGGTGTTCATCCTCCCATCATGAACCACATTTTGGTCATATTGCCATGGTCTACCCAGCAATACATGACAGACATCCATGGGAATAACATCACATAGAATTTTATCCTTATATTCACCCATTTTGAAATCAACTAAACATTGTTTAGTGACACTCACCTGATGTCCCTTCTGCAGCCATGATACTTTGTATGGACTCGGGTGATTGGTCTTCTCCAACTCCAACTTTTCCACCATCTCGGTCGAAACGAGATTGTCGGTGCTTCCGCTGTCCACTATGACCTTTCATTTCCAACCCTTGGTCTTTCACGTGGTCCTGAACAGTCTGGCTCTCTGAGCTGTGTCCTCCACCTCTTTCTCGGGTGTTAAGAGAACTTTATGCACTGTCAGTGACTTCCCACTTCTGGTGTCTTCATTCTCAGCATCATGCCTCCAGACCTCAGTGATGTGAGCTTCTCCTCTGTCCATTTTCCTATCTGGACAGTCAACAGCTTTGTGTCCATCTTTCCCACATGTAAAACATGTGATGATTCCTCCTCTGCCTCTTCGCCTACCTCTGGTATGAGGAAAAGTGTTGGCGTCAGCATAACCACCACCCTTCTCTGTATGCTGTCTCCTCGGCTCAACATATTGCCGTCCTCGCTGTGAGGTTCCACCTCTCTCAATTTTACCCTAAGGTTTCCTCCATTCCTCCTTGGGCTTCTGTGTTCTTTCTTGGGTAACCGCTTTGCCTCTGGGATGACTTCTACCTCGCCCTCACTGTCCTTACTTACGGCTCAGCTTCTCCTCGGCTTTCAGAGCTAATTGGTAAGCATCTTCCACCGTCCTGATGGTCAGCATGCTTAGTTCATCCTGAATGTCATACCTGAACCCATTCAGGTATCTCGCCACCTTCTCATCATCTCTCTCCCGATGACCTGCTCTGACGTTGAGTTTGTAAAAATCCTCGATGTATTCCTTCACCGTCATCATCTTCTGTCTCAGGTTCTGCATTCGCCTTAACAAAGTGATCTGATAGTCCCTCGGGATGAATTTCACTTTCATCTTCACGATCATCCTGTCCCAACTCTTGATCTTATGCTTTCCTTTGGAACGTCTATCCGCCTATAGCTCGTCCCACCATAAGACTGCATGTCCTTTTAGCTTCGTGACAGCATGCCTTACCTTCTTATCCTCTTCGATATCTTCATAGTCGAAGTAGGTGTCAAGAGCTCGGATCCAATCCAGCAACTCTTCTGCATCCAGACTCCCCTCATAGACGGGAATGTCCATCTTGGTCTTGGAACTCATTCTGGAAATGGCCTTGATCAGCCTCTTGGTCGATGCATCCTCTGTTGTGACCTCTTCTTCATGTCCAGCTTCTTCTTCAACCTTAGAATCACTAAGATCCCCAGCACCAGTTCCGCGTCTCTGGGCTGTCTCCATCTCCTCAAGCCTTGCTCAGAGATATCTCATTTGGTTCTCCATTTCTGGATTCCCTGCCAGCCTACCTCTTCTTCAAGCATCCCTGTCTTCTCGATCAGGCGATTGCCTTTCTCTCCTGGGCGGCATGTTGTCTTCTCTGTCTCTGGTACAGAAAGAAAAGATACTCTTTCTCTAATACCACTTGATGCAGACGTCACCCTATCAACCATCCATAATCACCAGGACCTTCTTCACTCAGGCCCGAAGAGTCAAAACACTCTTCCAACTCCTTACGAGAGTTCTCACTACCCACATAAATCTCCTTTCATGATATCCCCTCCTTCTATCGGGGAATCGGGTTTCGCGATATCGCGAAACTCACGATCACAGTTCTCGTATCAACCAAAACCCCGAAATCCAATGACTTTGAAAGTCAACGCTATCCGTTCCTATCGGGGATTTTCTTATCGAGAAATCAGCGTATGTGATGTCGTAGTTCACATGCACTACGAATCCCCGAACCCCGATATGCACGTGCGCTAATCCCGCACCACGTCACTTCCTTTCTCCACTCTATCGGGAATCGCGGGATCGTGATTTCACTGGTCGCAATTCCTTTGCAATGAAAATTCCCGAATGCCGAATCCCGACCTCCCTGGATCTCGTGCCACCTGTCCCTATAATGATCGATGACCCCGATTAAATCAGGAAATCGCTACTCGCGATTTCGACGAGTATGAAAATCTTACCCCCACAAACTTTGAAGACCAAATCCCTAATGGGCTTTGGTTCTTCCCTCCTGCGCCTAAGGACTAAACCTTGCGCAGCCTCTCCTAGATCTGATGGTCAGCGGGATTTCAAATATTTTCCCCTGCAAGACTGATCGTCAATTCCTCCTTCTTGAGGGATCCTTCCGCTTCAAATCTTTGTCCTGGCTCGAACCTTCTCTTGGGTCCTCCTCCCTAGAATCACGAAGGAACTATCCCTCCTGAGCTTTGTCTACTCTGACTCCCTCAGATATTTTGCACATGATTCGCGTGCTCGACCTCCAACATCTCTCAAAGTGTTGATTCCTTCAGATCCTGTGCACTTCCTGCAACAACAGTCTATACCTTCCTTTGCTCAGACTAGCTGCTGAGACTTCAAATTCGGCCTACACTTCTCCTGCACAGCTCTAAAAACCCAATTCAACTTCTGGGCAGATGAGAATAAGAGTTAACTGTCTAGCCTCATCGACGCACTCTATGTGGATGAATTCAACTGCACTCTATGCAGGAATCTCCCGGCTCAGACAGAGAAACAATTGAAACTTATTCTCTTCTCTCTCAGACTTCAATTAAAACCTCTGAGATCACATGCACAACATATTCACAAGCAAATGAATACAATGAAAACAAACATTCATGAGCATAATATCAACACAGAGAAATAACACAAACCATGAAATTGAATCCAAGTCTTCCTTCTATTAATTCAATTTGTACATGGGTGTTCTCCACAAGTTCTCTGCTTGCTCTTCTCTTCTGAATGCTTGATAATAATACAATGATACAAAGGAGGGTGTCTATATCCGTTTTCCCTCTCGAATTATACAACTATCAAATCTACAATCAAATTCCTATCTAACAGCATTAAAACTATTAAATGCCTCAACTACCTAAGGACGAGAGCTTAAAGGCTCAAGGTCCCCTTTACAATACAAGTGCGCTTCTTTATGAATGACTTCATTAAAGAATGGCGCAACAACTTCCAAAGTATTTCAAAATTTGTAGGCGCTGTCCAGCTGTCTTTTCTGCTTGATGTGCTAGCTTGCATGATAAGTGAGCGATGCTCCTGCATCATCCTGTCTCTCAATATGTTACAATGTACAAAGGAGGGTGTCTATATCCCGTTTCCCTCTTGAGCTCTAAAGCTATCAAATCTAGAATTAAATTCCAAGCTAACAGCATTAAATCTATTAAATGTCTTATCTACCTAAGGACGTGAGCTTATCTGCTCAAGGTCATTTACAATGTACAAGTGCGATTCATTAATTTCACACATTTATGTTTGCGCAAAAAATATCTAGGTGTTTCAAAATTTATGCTGGCATTGTCCAGCTGTCTTTTCTGCTTCCGCGTTGGCTCGCTTGACGTGGGCGATGCTCCTGCATCAATATTGCAATTCACTTTTACTACATGATAGAATTGTAAGAAGAGGAGTAAATGAAGTTGTAGTTTTATAAGACTCTAGAGAAAATTGTGGAAATTTATTGGAGTATAACTTGATGGAGAGGATTGATGTAGGAACACAAAATTGTAGCCACAATTTTGATAGGTGCTGATAGGGTAGATCGTTGACTAAGCAAAAAAATGTTGAGAAAGAAAAGCATATTAAGGAACTAGATCGAGTCAAATTTGATAGAAGTAAACCACACATAACATACCCTATGCTAGATAAAAATGTATGATCTAGATTAGATCAACATATAATTTGTCATCTATTTTGGTACTTTCGGGGTGGAAAAATTGGAGTTGTTGACTTGTAGGTCCCATTTCAAGGGAAAGTGTCACTTAGAAGACTTGGGGTCTAGAACCTTTCAAAGATTTCTTGAGGCCTTAGATGAGTATTTTTGGGGTCAAAACTTTGCCAGCATAATTCCAACCTCTTGACATTATTTCAAACTTTGATATCTTTCCAACAACATGAAAAATCACCTCAATCAAATTTCATATGTGGAAGTTATGCCTCCTGTAAGTTGACCTGTCTCGTTGATCACCATGATACTGAGTGGATGCCACATCAACTTCCATTAGTCATACATGTGGAGTGACTCACATAAGGTATTTCAAGATTAGACTATAGGGTAAAAAACCCTAATAGTAATTAGGGGTTGAGGCATGTGAAAACCCTAAAACCCTAGATGACTATGAGGCTATGTTAAATAGTGGGTTGCTAGGAAAGGTAGGGTTTACATTCTTATTGTATCGAGTATTGTTCCATATGAGATCATAGCACTGAGAGTGGGATATTGAGGGAGATGAAAGGGAGAAGGAGATCCTATAACAACCATATCGGCTATATTGTCCATGACATCTCCATAGTGAGTGCCCCGTTATTTGTACTTTCATTTCACAATAGAGATGAAAGGAGAAGAGCACAATCGCCCTCACCTTTTGGTTGGGTTTTTTCCGTCTAGGATTTTTCCAAGGGAGATATTTTGTTCATTGTGTGGATGGTGTGTCATTGCTTATCTCTTTCATTTTAGTTTTGCAACTTATTTCAATATTTTTTGTGATAGCGTTAGAAATATTAAGTCTACAATCTTCAACAGACTATTGCATGATAAAAAAAATTGTAGAAC
>ML781696.1:79639-92574 GCA_009831015.1 Picea engelmannii | reverse complement strand
TATTTTTTACTTAAATGACTTGTCATTTCAATCTGATGAACCTAAACCCTCGTCCCAATATCCCCATCATCATCAATATGTGACAAATAATATACTGTCGATAGAATGTGATGAACATAGCCCTGTCATTTCAATGTCATGCAAATATCATGTCATCATATTGTGATGAAAATATCTTGTTGTTTCAATCTGACAAACATAGCCTCGTTATCATAATGTCATCAACATAGCTTCATTGTCGCAATGTTACATGAATATCATGTCGTCATAATGTGACAAACACTTCCAAATTTGACTATCTGAATGCCATCTGTAGTCTTGGTCAACTATGGTCATGACTAACCATGATCGTTTATGGAAAACCACTGTCAAAGATGGTCAATCGTTGTCAACCATAGTTAGCCAGAGTCAACCATGGTCATGGTCGACCAAGTTCAACCATAATGAAGTTCATCCATAGTAAACGTCAACCATAGTGAAGGTCTACAGAAGTTAGCCATGGTGAAGGTCTATGGAAGTGAACCATGGTCATGGTCAACCATAACTAACCATGTCAACCATAGTGAACCTTTCCTTCCCAGAGTCAACAAAGTTCTACCAAAGTTAGCCATGATCATGGCCAATCATACTGAAGCATGGTCATTGTAAATTAATGTATTAATCTATTAATACTCTAATAATGTATTGCTAATATATTAATGTATTATTACTTTAATAATGTATTTATTAAGGCATTAATACTTTAATAATTAATTACTAAAGTACTAATACCTTTTTAATGTATGAATTCTTTAAAAATATTTTTTTAATATCAATATTTGTGTTTTGTTATAAATATAAATATAAATATTTTAGTGTATTAATAATGTATTTAATGTATAAACTAATTAATGTATAAATTATTTAATACTTAATGTTACTTAACAATATTAAGTATAATAAATCCATTATATTTAATTTATAATGTATTTAATGTATAAACTAATTAATGTATTAATGTATAAATTAATTAATACTTTACATTATTAATGTATTAATATTTTAATAATGTATTACTAATGTATTAATTCTGTAATATTAATGTTTTAATATCAATATTTATGTTTTGATATAAATATAAATATTAATATTGATGCAGGAGCATCGCGACTATCAAGGCAAGCATGGAGCCAGCGCATGTGTTTTAAACACATGACATATAAGCTTGATGACTTTTTGAATTTTCATTAAAGATGAAGCGCCATATCCTTCAATAAAAACATTTATGAAGGAGCGCCTATTGTATTGTATCAGACCTCGAGCTTTACGCTCTTGTCTGAAGTAGATAGGAGGCATTTACTTTAGTTAATGCTGTTAGATAGGAATTTAAGTCTAGATTAGACAGTTTTAGAGTTCGAGAGGGAACGGAATATAGACACCCTCCTTTTTACATTGTAATATTATTCATATGGAGAGCATTCAGAAGAGGAGAGCAAGCAGAGAAATTGTATGTAGAACCCATGTACAGATTTGAATTTATAGAAAGGAGTCCTTGATTCAATTTCATGGCTGGTTTCATTTCTCTATGTATGTTGTTTATGTGCTCATGAATGTTTGATTTCTACCATGCAATTGCTTTGATATGTTGTGTATGTGGTTTCATAGTTAAATTGAAATATGGAAGAGTAAGAAATTAGTTTTAATTGTTTCTCTATTCTGAGTCAAGAGATTCCTGCATAGAGTGCAGTGGAATTTGTCCACAATGAGTGTGTGACTGCAGGGTTCAGAAAGAGATAACCTTTGTTCTAAGTTCTCAAGAGTGCAGACTTGGCACCAAAAAAAAAAAAACCGTGCAAGGTGTGCGCAGGCTAGACAAAGTCTCAGAGTTGTGATTCTGAGAAAAGAGAACTAAGACTACTGTTGCAGGTAAATGCCCAGAGTCAAGAAACCTCAACATTGAGCAGACGTTGAGAGTTCGCTACAAGGAGCGCACGTCGGAAAGTTCTCATAAGGACTTGTGAAGTTGAGAACAAGCTCAGGAGGAATATGCCAATAAGTTTGCAGGAGAATAAGTGCACACGTTGTCGTGGAAAAGCCCGAGAGAAGCTCCACAGTTCGGTGAGTGGTTGAACAAGCTTTCACAGAGGGAATGTTCAATTCATTTCACAAGAAATATCAACGGAGGGATGGATGGTTGAAATCTCCTGGAGAGATTCAACGAAGGCCCGAGGACCGTTAGATATTGCCAAGATGAATGGAGTTTAAGGCATGAACATTCAAAGGTTTGAAACCCAGGAGGAAGTGGAGCCATCGATCTAGAGTCACAGGGATCGTCAAATCACATGCGACATCGCATATCGGCATATCGTGAGTTGGAGCACCAAGTTGCTGGAGCAGGAGTAGCGACATCACGAAGAGCGATACTCCGATAAGCTCTAATCCGTTGATAGTGGGAACACGTGTCAAAGAATCCAAATATCTTGGGGTTCAGAGAATTGGGGTTCTTGATGACAGAGAGTGCTTACATGTCGGATTCGCGATCCGCAAAATCCCGACGGTGATGTGGCAGTGTGGGACCACGGGTGCTGGTGGAGTACAGGTGGCACCATATCGGGAATCGGGGGAAGGTAAGTCCCGATTCCATTTACATACGGACTCGCGATACTACGAGTTCCGAGATCCCGATAGAAGGATAGAAGGTGGATGATTCAAGTCCACACGTGCATCGAAGAATCGACACCTCGGGGTTCGGGGATTGTAGTTTCAATTTGTTGACATCGTGGGTAGTGATTTCCCGACAAGGAAAACTTTGATAGAAAGGGGGGAAGAAAGCCATCGATTGACCTGTATCGGGATTTGGGAAATCGTAAGGCATAAGGCGCGTGACTACAGAATTCGTGAAATTGTGAATTTTGATTTCCCGATTTGGGAGGGAGATCAGTGGAGAGTTGTTGTGGGTAAAGAACTTCTGACAGGGGATTTGAAGGGAATTTTAGCTCTTCGGGGAAAATTTAGGGAAGGTCCTGGTGGAAGCAGACGGGCACAGGGTCCTCGTCAGCACCAAGTGGTATCAGAGCCCTAAGTCTTTTCTTTTAGTAGAAGAGAAGAGGAGATCACCATGGAGCCAAGAAGAGAAAGACAGTCACCTGATCCCGAAGACAGGGAGGTGAGAAGAAGAGGTAGACCAGTAGGGAATCCAGAGATGGAGCGACAGATATGAGATCTCAGGGCGAGACTCGAGGAGATGGAAACAAATCAGAGACACGGAGTTGGTGATGGGGATCTTAGCGATTCTGAGGTGGAAGAAGAAGCTGGACATGTAGAATAAATCGCAACAGAAGATGCATCAACCAAACAGTTGATCAAGGCCATTCCCAGAATGAGTTCCAAGACCAAAATGGATATTCCAGCTTATGAAGGAAGCCTGGATGAAAAAGAGTTGATGGACTGGATCAGAGCTCTTGACACCTACTTTGATTATGAAGATATCAAAGAGGATAAGAAGGTAAGGCATGCTATCACTAAGTTGAAAGGACATGCAGCATTATGGTGGGACGAGCTACAGGAAGACAGACGTTCCAAAGGGAAACAAAAGATAAAAAGATGGGATCGAATGATTGCTAAGATGAAAGAAAAGTTCATCCCAAGGGATTATCAGATCACACTGTTTAGGAGAATGCAGAACCTGAGGTAGAAGTTGATGACGGTGAAGGAATACACTGAGGAGTTTTACAAGCTCAATATCAGAGCAGGTCATCGGGAGAGCAATGATGAGAAAGTTTCGAGATACCTGAATGGGTTGAGATACGATATTCAAGATGAATTAAGCATGGAAACTATCAGAACCGTTGAGGATGCTTATCAGATGGCTCTGAAAGCCAAGGAGAAGCTGAGTCGTAAGTAGGGATAGCGAGGGCGAGGCAGAAGTCAGCCCAGAGGCAAGGCAGTTACCCAAGAAAAATATCAGAAGCCTAAGGGGGAATGGAAGAAACCTCAGGGTAAGATTGAGAGAGGTGGAACCTCACAGCAAAGACAACAATATGCTGAGCTGAGGAAACAACATACAGAGCAGAGGGGTGGATATGCTGACGCGAACACTTTTCCTCGTACCAGAGGAAGAGGAAGAGGCCGAGGTGGAGTGATCACATGTTTTACGTGTGGGAAGGATGGACACAAATTAGTTGACTGAATAGAAAGGAAAATGAACAGAGGAGAAGCTCACATTGCTGAGGCGCAGAGGCGTGATGTTGAGAGTGAAGACACTGGGAGTGGGAAGTCACTGATGGTGCATAAAGTTCTTTTAACACTCAAGAAAGAGGTGGAGGGCATAGCTCAGAGGACCAGACTATTCAGGACAACTTGCAAAACCAAGGGTTGGAAATTCAAGGTCATTGTGGACAGCGGAAGCACCGACAATCTCGTTTCAACCGAGATGGTGGAGAAATTAGAGTTGGAGACGACTGATCACCCGAGTCCATACAAGGTATCATGGCTGCAAAAAGGACATCAGGTGAGTGTCACTAAACAATGTTTAGTTGATTTCAAAATGGGTGAATATAAGGACAAGGTCCTATGTGATGTCATTCCCATGGATGTCTATCACGTATTTTTGGGGAGACCATGGCAGTATGACTGAAATGTTGTTCATGACAGGAGGATGAACACATACACCTTAGATAAGGATGGGAAGACACACAGATTGTTGCCGATAAAGGATAAGGAGGTGAAGACTGAAGTAAACAGCACAATACTTCTCATGAGTGGGAAGGAACTTCTCACAGAGATGGAGAAGAAGGAAGATCCACAGTTCTTTGTAGTCAGAAAGCCGAGAATTGTTCTGACTAGCACAAGAGTGGACGACTTTCCAGAAGAGATTCAGGAACTGCTGGGAGATTTCGCTGACATCATCATGGACGAATTACCTCGTTCGTTGCCACCGATGAGGAGTGTGAGTCATCACATAGATCTCATACCCGGAGCCATTTTTCCGAATAAGGCTACATACAAATTGACACCGCAGGAAAATGAGGAAGTCAAAAGGCAAGTGCAGGATTTGTTGGACAAAGGATTAGTCAGGGAGAGCCTGAGTCCATGTGTCATTCCAACGGTACGGAGTCCGAAGAAGGATAGAGGCTGGAGGATGTGTACAGACTCTAGGGCGATTAATAAAATCACCATCAGGTACAGATTTCCACTGCCGAGAATGGATGATCTGATGGATTGCCTGAGTGGGGAAAATTATTTTTCGAAGATTGACCTGAAGAGCGGATATCATCAGATTCGCATGAGGGAAGGAGATGAATGGAAGACAAAATTCAAGACAAATGAAGGTTTGTATGAATGTCTGGTCATGCTGTTTGGTTTGACAAATGCGCCAAGCACATTCATGAGGCTGATGAATGAAGTCCTAAAGGAATTCATTGGAAAGTTTGTTGTCATATATCTAGACGATATACTGATTGTCAGCAAGACCAAGGCTGAACACTTGAAGCATTTGGCCATTGTAATGAGAAATCTACAGCAGGAGAAGTTGTTAATTAATATGAAAAAATCCTCATTTATGAAGACAGAGCCTATTTATTTGGGTTTTCTCATATCAGCGAATGAGTTGAAGATGGATCCTGAGAAGGTGGAAGTGATCAAGAATTGGCCATCACCGAGAAATGTTTTCGAGGTGAGAAGTTTCCATGGTTTGTCTAGTTTCTATAAGAAATTCATTCGAAATTTTAGTGGAATTAGCGCAGCAATGATGGACACAATGAAAAAGCGGCATAAGACTTTTCACTGGACAACAGAGGCTGAGAAAAGCTTCAATATGTTGAAGTGAAAGATCACAGAGCAACTAATTCTGGTGTTGCCTAACTTTCAGAAGACATTTCAGGTGAAATGTGATGCCAGTGGGTATGCTATAGGAGCGGTTTTGAGTCAGGATGACAGACCAATTGCATATTACAGCAAGAAGTTGGATGAAGCAAAGCTGAAATACTCCACGTATGATAAAGAGTTTTATGCTATCGTACAGGCGATAAAGAAGTGGAGGCATTACTTGATACCCAAGGAATTTGTTCTGTACAGTGATAGTAATGCATTGCAGTTTGTGAGTCAATAGGAGAAATTGAATCAGAACCATGCAAAATGGGTAGAGTATATGCAGAATTTTACATTTGTAATTAAACACATTTCAGGGATTGCTAACAAAGTGGCTGATGCTTTGAGCAGGAAATGTTTGTTGTTGCAGGAGTTCCAAGTCAAAACATTGGGTTTTGAAAATCTCAAAGATATGTATGCAGGGGATGTAGATTTTGCAAAGGCATACGAGGCAGCTGAGAATCCAGTTCTCAGAGATCGGATCCCATGGATAGACTACATGATCCAGGAAGGATTTTTGTTCAGAGGAAATCAACTGTGTATTCCAATTTGCTCCATGAGGGAGAACTTGTTGAAAGAGAAGAACAGCGGAGGCTTGGCAGGACACTTTGGCCATGATAAGACATTCGCAAAGTTGAGCGAATCATATTTCTGGCCAGGGATGTGAGCAGATGTCAAACGGTTTGTTGACAGATGTAGGATTTGTCAACACTCGAAGGGCCAAAAGCAGAATGTAGGGTTTTATCAGCCATTGCCCATACGAAAGAGGCCATGGGAAGCGATCAACATAGATTTTGTATTGGGTTTGCCGAGGATGCAGAGAGGGGTTGATTCTATCTTTGTGGTGGTGCACGGGTTTTCGAAGATGGCACATTTTATCCCATGTCAGAAGACCAGCGATGCGACCCACATCGCGAACTTGTTTTTCAAAGAGATTGTTAGACTTCATGGATTGCTGAGAAGCATAGTCTCGGACAGGGATATCAAATTCATAGGTCATTTTTGGAGGACACTATGGAAGAAGTTGGGAACTAATTTGTCATTTAGTTCAGCTTATCATCCGCAGACGGATGGACAAACGGAAGTGGTCAACAGAAGCTTGGGAGACTTACTGAGAACCTTGGTGACAGAGCACCATAGCAGCTGGGACAACATATTACCACAGGCAGAGTTCACATACAATGATTCTGTGAATCGGAGTACAGGAAAAATCCCATTCCAGATTGTGTATGGGACACAACCGAGGGGAGTTTCTGAACTCAGGGATTCAGAACAGACTACGACTAGCAGTGCTAACTCAGAGCAGTTCGCTGAGGCGATGAAGGAACTTCACAGTAAGGTGAAGCAGCGACTGCAAGATTCAAATCAGGAGTACAAGCGCAGAGAAGATCAACGGAAGAGACAACTTCAATTCGAAGTTGGGGATCTTTTTCTATCACATCTGAGAAAGGAAAGGTTCCCAAGGGGAATGTATAACAAGCTCAAAATGATGAAAATTGGGCCATGCAGGGTCCTGAAAGAAATTTGGAGAGAATGCATATGAAATTAAGTTGTCGGATGGCATTGGGATATCTCCGATATTTAATGTTTCAAATTTATACCCATACAGGGCTGGAGAAGCAGAGACTAGAACTGAGGAACCAGTGATCTAGTGGCAGAAGCAGATGTCGATAGCAGAAAATCCGCAAATGGAGTACATACTGGACAAGCGAGTGGGAAAGAAGACTAGGCAAAAGCAGTACTTCGAGTACCTGGTCAAGTGGAAGAATCACCCAGTAGAAGATGCTAGCTGGGAAAATGAAGCAGTGATACAGAAGCATGCACACACTGTGCAGGAGCTCATGGACAGGAGCCCATGAGAGATTTCAAGCCGAGGAGTATGATGCAGGAGCATCGCGACTATCAAGGCAAGCATGGAGCTAGCGCATGTGTTTTAAACACATGACATATAAGCTTGATGACTTTTTGAATTTTCATTAAAGATGAAGCGCCATATCCTTCAATAAAAACATTTATGAAGGAGTGCCTATTGTATTGTATCAGACCTCAAGCTTTACGCTCTTGTCTGAAGTATATAGGAGGCATTTACTCTAGTTAATGCTGTTAGATAGGAATTTAAGTCTAGATTAGACAGTTTTAGAGTTCGAGAGGGAAACGGAATATAGACACCCTCCTTTGTACATTGTAATATTATTCATATGGAGAGCATTCAGAAGAGGAGAGCAAGCAGAGAAATTGTATGTAGAACCCATGTACATATTTGAATTTATAGAAAGGAGTTTGTGATTCAATTTCATGGCTGGTTTCATTTCTCTGTGTATGTTGTTTATGTGCTCATGAATGTTTTCTTTCTGCCATGCAATTGCTTTGATATGTTGTGTATGTGGTTTCATAGTTAAATTGAAATCTGGAAGAGTAAGAAATTAGTTTCAATTGTTTTTCTATTCTGAGTCAAGAGATTCCTGCATAGAGTGCAGTGGAATTTGTCTGCAATGAGTGTGTGACTGTGGGGTTAAGAAAGAGATAACTTTTGTTCTAAGTTCTCAAGAGTGCAGACTTGGCACCAAAAAAAAAAAAAACGTACAAGGTGTGCGCAGGCTAGACAGAGTCTCGGAGTTGCGATTCTGAGCAAAGAGAACTAAGACTGCTACTGCAGGTAAACGCCCAGAGTCAAGAAACCTCAACACTGAGCAGACGTTGAGAGTTCGCTACAAGGAGCGCACGTCGGAAAGTTCTCATAAGGACTTGTGAAGTCGAGAACAAGCTCAGGAGGAATAGGCCTATAATTTTGCGGGAGCATAAGTGCATGCATTGTCATGGAAAATCCCGACAGAAGCTCCACAGGTCGATGAGTGGTTGAACAAGCTTTCACAGAGGGAACGTTCAATTCATCTCGCAAGAAATATCAACGGAGGGATGGACGGTTGAAATCTCCTGGAGATATTCCACGAAGGCTCGAGGACCGTTAGATCTTTCCAAGCTGAAAGGAGTTTAAGGCGTGAACATTCAAAGGTTTGAAACCCAGGAGGAAGTGGAGCCATCGATCTGGAGTCACAGGGACCGTCAGATCACATGCGACATCGCATATTGGCATATCGCGAGTTGGAGCACCAAGTTGTTGGAGCGAGAGTAGCGACATCGCGAAGAGAGATACTCCGATAAGCTCTGAGCCGTTGATCGTGGGAACACATGTCAAAGAATCCCAATATCTCGAGGTTCGGAGAATTGGGGTTCTCGACGACAGAGAGCACTTTCATGTCGGATTTGTGATCCGTGAAATCTCGACGGTGACGTGGTAGTGTGGGACCACGGGTGCTGGTGGAGTACAGGTGGCACCATATCGGGAATTGGGGGAAGGTAAGTCCCGAATCCATTTACATCCGGACTCGCGATACTGTGAGTTCCGAGATCCCGATAGAAGGATAGAAGGTGGATGATTCAAGTCCACACGTGCATCGAAGAATCGGCACCTCGGGGTTCGGGGATTGTAGTTTCAATTTGTTGACATCGCGGGTAGCGATTTCCCGATGAGGAAAACTCCGATAGAAAGGGGGGAAGAAAGTCAGCGATTGACCCGTATCGGGATTCGGGAAATCGTAAGGCATAAGGCGCGTGACTACAGAATTCGCGAAATCGCGAATTCTGATTTCCCGATTTGGGAGGGAGATCAGTGGAGAGTTGTTGTGGGTAAAGAACTTCCGACAGGGGATTTGAAGGGCATTTTAGCTCTTTGGGCCAAATTTAGGGAAGGTCCTGGTGGAAGCAGACGGACACAGGGTCCTCGTCTGCACCAAATATCTTAGTGTATTAATAATATTAATAAATAAATTATTAATATTATATTTAATTTATGAATTAATTAATGTATTAATGTATAAATTAATTAATATACCTTACATTATATATTAATATATAAATTAATTAATACATTACATTATTAATGTATTAATTCAACGATCTATTAATATTTTAGCAACTTATTAATTAATAATGTATACATTAATTAATTAATTAATTAATTAATACATTACACTATTAATGTATTAGTGAACTACATTATACATTAATGTAACGTAATACTTTAACTTATAGATTACATTTATACATTATTATTATCTATTACATTAATGTAATACATTACATTAATAGATCTCATTAATTTATATACATTAATATAATATTAATGTCATAATTAATTAATACATTAATTATGTATTAATATATTAATGGTGGTCCCAAAGGCATGTCGGTCGTCAACTAGAGACAACCACTTTATAAAAGTGGATGATATATGCCAATCGACGCCATTAGTTTGGAAAGGTGAATCAATGATGTCGATCGGCGTATATCAATGACTCCCATCATCTTCATAACATCAACTAGAAATTTCATCATCTTATTCTCATAACTTGTAACATTGAAAACATTCTTCTTAGGCTCACTCTTAGTTGTGGAAGAGCTTCCTTGGTTGAGACTTCCAGAAGCAGTAAAATTCTTCTCAACCTTATGTAGTCTTAACTAGAACCATTTACCATCTATTTTGAAACATTTTGATCTATAATTGTTCCAAACATGTCACAATGACAAATCAGTGCCTTAAATGGGTCCAATGATCTTGTGAAACTATTGAATGTTGTCTCCTTTATGATCACAGTTAAAGGATTTCTTAGTTGCCTAAAATTGCAGAAAAATAAGGTGCATATGTGATGATGATATAGATGTTATTTTGGCAATGTTTTGTAGTTTATTGCTCCATAAATTCCCTAGAAACAAATTGATCTTTAATATGTGACAATGAACTTACAAAACTGCAAACATATTGCAATTCATTTTTACTACATGATAGAATTGTAAGAAGAGGAGTAAATGAAGTTGTAGTTTTATAAGACTCTACAGAACATTGTGGAAATTTATTGGAGTATAACTTGATGGAGAGGATTGATGTAGGAACACAAAATTGTAGCCACAATTTTGATAGGTGATGATAGGGTAGATCGTTGACTAAGCAAAAAAATGTTGAGAAAGAAAAGCATCTTAAGGAACTAGATCGAGTCAAATTTGATAGAAGTAAACCACACATAAAATACCCTATTCTAGATAAAAATGTATGATCTAGATTAGATCAACATATAATTTGTCATCTATTTTGGTACTTTCGGGGTGGAAAAATTGGAGTTGTTGACTTGTAGGTACCATTTGAAGGGAAAGTATCACTTAGAAGACTTGGGGTCTAGAACCTTTCAAAGATTTCTTGAGGCCTTAGATGAGTATTTTTGGGGTCAAAACTTTGCCAACATAATTCCAACCTCTTGACATTATTTCAAACTTCAATATCTTTCCAACAACATGAAAAATCACCTCAATTAGAGTTCATATGTGGAAGTTATGCCTCCTATAAGTTGACCTGTCTCGTTGATCACCATGATACTGAGTGGATGCCACATCAGATTCCATTAGTCATACATGTGGAGTGACTCACAAGTGGTATTTCAAGATTAGACTATAGGGTAAAAAACCCTAATAGTAATTAGGGGTTGAGGCATGTGAAAACCCTAAAACCCTAGATGACTATGAGGCTATGTTAAATAGTGGGTTGCTAGGAAAGGTAGGGGTTACATTCTTATTGTATCAAGTATTGTTCCATATGAGATAATAGCACAGAGAGTGGGATATTGAGGGAGATGAAAGGGAGAAGGAGATCCTATAACAACCATATTGGCCATATTGTCCATGACATCTCCATAGTAAGTGCCCTGTTATTTGTACTTGCATTTCACAATGGAGAAGAAAGGAGAAGAGCACAATCGCCCTCACCTTTTGGTTGGGTTTTTTTCCATATAGGATTTTTCCAAGGGAGATATTGTGTTCATTGTGTGGATGGTGTGTCATTTCTTATCTCTTTCATTTTAGTTTTGCAACTTATTTCAATATTGTTTGTGATAGCATTAGAAATATTAAGTCTACAATCTTCAACAGACTATTGCATGATAAAAAAAATTGTAGAACATTATAAGATCTATTCCAATGAACTATTTGAGTGGAATATCCATGGCAGTTTACAGATCAAACTAGGTCAAATAATTTTCCAAGAAACCAAACCAATTCTATAAATGTAAAAGTGCAATCCTTTATTAGAGTTACCTAGTTGGTTAGTTTTTTGATTATGTTGCATTTTGTTTCCATAGATTATAACACCTACATATTTTCTATGAAGACAATAATTTCATTAGACAAACAAGTGTGACCATCAATGTTGCAAGTGTAATTGTGAGAAAGGCTATAAGTGTTGTTGTGTGAGCCCAAGGCTGTGAAACATTATATTTTTGTATTGTACTATATTTTATATTAGTTGCAATTTTTTTATTAATGCAATAATTTTTAGTTTGTATGTGACATGTGTCTTTACATGGCCCTCAAAATTTGTAGTTGCATGATTTGTTGTTCTTGGTTCAATAGTGCAATGTAATTAAATTATTGATGATATTTTATAAATAAATCAAGCAGAGCATTATTAAGTCATATAGTAAATTGATTAGCAATTTAATACCCTTCTTGAAGTAAGTTGACTACACTAGTATCAAAGGAAGTTTGATTAATCATACGTGTAAAGTTGTGTTGGTTCTCATCAATAGCAGTGATGAGTACATGCATAATGAACTATTGGTCTAGATTACAAATTTCAATTTTCTTGGTGTGGTATCACATATTTTTATGCTAGGAGACTACAAAATCATGAAGATGGAATTCTTGACATACAATTGAATGAATTTTTCTTCATTTCCTATTATCTCCTAGATCTGGGATACAAGGAAAATTATCGGGTCGATGTAGAATAGACTCGTAAATGAATTCATTAAACCATTCATGCCTCAGGAATGGGTTGACAACGAAATTATGCCCACCACAAGATCCTATTCACACCATTGATGAAGATCCATCCGCTAGCTTACTTAGATGTCCCCTTCCACTTTGTTGTAAGCTTATAAACTAAATCACACTCCCCTAATATGTTGAATATAAGTTTATCTCAAAATAATTCCAAAATGAAGGTTCTAACTAGAGATGTACGCTCTCCCAACTTAATTGAT
>ML781696.1:33734-45134 GCA_009831015.1 Picea engelmannii | reverse complement strand
GTCCGATACCTACAATTCTTTCCAATTTAGTTTATGTGATTCATCAGCAACATAATGACGTAAAACAGATACATGAAATACATTATGAGTTTTATGCAAGTGGGGTGGCAGTACGAGACGATAGGCAATGGGTCCAATTTTTTCTTGGACCCTAAATGGCCGTATAAATCGAGGTGACAACTTTTTCCCCTTCCCGAACCGTATGGTACTCTTATTAGGCCTGATATGAATGAAAACTTGGTCCCCCACTTCATAACTTCAATCGGTCCTGTGTGCATCCGCATAACTTTTCTGTCTATCATGTGCTTCCTTTAGTCTCTGCCTGATCTGAATCACCTGTTCCTCCATTTCCTGAATCAATTCTGGCCCAACTATTACTCGGTCTTCTAGTCTATCCCAACTCAATGGCACTCTACATGGCCTCCCATACAAAGCTTCATAGGGTGGCATTCTGATGGAACTATGATAACTGTTATTGTAGGCAAACTCTACCAAAGGTAGGTACTTCTCCCACTGGGTTTGATTATGCATTACATACATCCTAATCATGTCTTCCATAACTTGATTTACTCTCTCAGTTTTCCCATCTGTTTCAGGATGATAAGCTGTGCTTAAATTCAACTGAGTTCCCAATGTTGACTGTAAACTTGTCCAAAATCTAGAAGTGAATCTGGTGTCCCTATCTGAAATAATCTTCTTTGGTATCCTGTGCAAATGGATAACCTCGCTTATGAACACTCGTGCCACATCAGTAACATCGTAAGTGTCTCTAACCGGAATGAAATGAGCACTCTTGGTTAATTTATCCACTATCACAAGAATGGCATTGTTTCTATGAGAGGTGAGCGGCAACCCCACAACAAAATCCATAGAAATGACTTCCCATTTGGACATAGGAACATCATGTGGTTGTAGGAGGCCTGTCGGGTGATGGTGGTCAGCCTTCACTTGTTGACACTCTAGGCATCTGGCGATGAAATGGACTACATCGCGCTTCATGCCTACCCAAAAGAAGAGTTTCTTCATCTCTGCATACATCTTCTTCACACTCGGATGTGTGCAATAAAGTTCTCTATGAGCTTCCTTCAGTATCATGCTTCGAATATCCCCATCCTCTGGGATGTACATCCTTCCTTGATATCTTAGCAATCCGTCTGTTTCCAGATTATATCCTTCATACTTTGGGTCTATCCACCTCCCACTCTGGAGGTTTGAAGTAATCTTTAAATGCCAACTGTCTCCTAGTAGTTGTATTAACAAATGTTCCCTCAGACTAACCTTTAAGGTTACCAAGGAGAAGATACGTGGTCTCCTACTCAAGGCATCTGCGACCACATTTTCCTTCCCCTTTATGTACGAAATACCAAAATCATACTCACTCATAAACTCACTCCATCACCTTTGCCTGGAATTCAGATCTCTTTGAGTGAAGAGATGTTTTAAACTTTGATGGTCCATCTTGAGCTCAAAGTTTCGCCCCACAAGATAGTGCCTCCAAAGTTTCAGAGCTAGCATTACAACTGCCAACTCTAAATCATGACTCGCGTATAACTCTTCGTGCTTCTTCAACTTCCTTGACGCATAAGCTATCACTCCTCCATCCTGCATTAGCACGGCGCCCAACCCTTGTTTCAAGGCATCCGTGCAGACCATGAATTCCTTTCCATATCTGGCACTTGTAGAATTGGTGCACTAGTTAGTAACCTCTTAAGCTCAATGAATGCGCTATCACATTCTTCTATCCACTCATACCTGACCCCCTTTCGTTGCAAAGTGGTGATGGGTTTTGCTACTTTTAAGAATCCTTCTGCAAATCTCTGGTAATAACCCGCTAGCCCCATGAAGCTTCTCACCTCATGGGCATTTTTCGGCACTGGCCATTCCATAATGGCCCTTACCTTTTCTGGGTCCACCGAGATTCCTTCGCCGGAAATGATATGACCTAAATAGTGGATCTCTTTCTGGAAGAAGGAACACTTCAACAGCTTCCCATAAAATTTGTTCTCCCTAAGGAAAGACAACACTATTCGCAAGTGTTCCTCGTGTTCTCTTTCATTCCTGGAATAGATGAGAATGTCATCTAGAAAAACTTGTACAAATCGATCTAAGTACTTCCGAAATACGTCGTTCATGCGGCTCATGAATACTGTTGGTGCATTAGTCAATCCGAAAGGTACTACAACAAACTCGTAATGTCCAAACCGAGTTCGAAAGGAAGTTTTTGGGATATCACCTTCCTTAATCCTTAACTGATGATACCCAGATCGCAAATCGATCTTTGAGAATACCATTGCTCCTTTCATATGATCGAAGAGGTCATCTATTCGTGGCATTGGGTACCTATTTTTCACTGTAGCACGGTTCAAGTCCCTGTAGTCTATACACAGTCGTAAGGACCCATCCTTCTTCTTTACAAAAATTACCGGTGCGCCCCAAGGCGAGACACTGGGCCTTACTAGCCCTAAGTCCAGTAACTCCTTCAACTGAATTTGCAATTCACAAAGTTATGGCGTCGTCATTTGATATGGAGTCTTGGATATTGGTTCTGCACCAGGTTTTAGCTCAATAGTAAAATCAATCTCCCTCTCAGGAGGTAATCCTGGTAACTTGTTCGAAAAAACATCCAAAAATTCTGACAATACTGGGTACTGACCCAATGAGGGTCCCTTCCTTTCATTCACTGCTTCTACTACATAAAGTCGACACCCTTGTCTCAAGCATCGTTTAACTTTCATAGTTGATATAAAGCGTAATGACACTTTTCTCTATACACCCTGGATCTCTACCGGTTTTCCTTCATCATTGACACAAAGCACCTTCTTTGCGAAACAATCTACCAAAGCTCGATGAGATGCTAACCAATCCATTCCAATGATTAGGTCATATGCCCCAAGAGTAGTGACGTATACCTTCAACCTGGTAGTGTACACTCCTAGGTCTACTATACAATTATCGACACTAGGTCCTACAGCTTGTTTTTCCCCCGAAGCCATCTCGACTTGTTTAAATTCATCGTGCTCGTAGGCTACCAACCCACTCCTTTCTAATGCAAATGGTGAAATGAAACTATCTTTCGCACCAGAATCAAACAAAATCTTAACATTGATATGATTTAGTGTACCTGATGACTCCACTACGGTGGATTGATGTTCGGCCTGGCGGTTATTAACCACTGCGTAAATATGGTGGTTGTTACTTGCTCTCCCCATTGGTGCCTTTCCTTCTCTATGTACGAACCCTGATTGTAACTCTGGGCAGTCCCATTGGTCATGGGGTCCTTCGCATCTCCAACAGGTAATACGATATTGAACCGGTGCACTCTTATGTGACTGATTCTGAAACGAGTTCCTTCCCCTAGAACCCCTGCCCATACTAGTTGTTCCTCGAGATGGTCGTGGACCTTTCTACACCATTGGTGATGAACGAGATGCTGCACTAGCTTCCAATGAAATCCCTACAGCTACAGTCCTTGGCACGACCCTGTTACCATAAGGTGGTGGCCTTGAGCCCCCTCCCCTAGGAAATGTCCTCAGGGTCTTTCCTACGAATCCAGGGCGATCCAAAAAGGTCGATCTTGTACCCCCTATTAAGTTCATGTGTTCTTCCACGTAACGTGCATTTTCTACCTCCTCTGCTACTGAAGACAGTTTCCACATCCGTACCATAGCTCTTATTTTCGGGTTCAATCCATAGACGAAGCTCTCTGCCTGTCGTTGGTCATTGTCCAAATACGAAATGTATTTGACCAGTTCCATAAACCTAATCTCATATTCTTCTACAGTTCTGTTTCCTTGTACTAAGGCATAAAATGCCCCTACTTGTTTCTCCTCGTAGTATGTTGGTAGATATTTCCTTCAGAACCTCTCCTCAAAAAGTTCCCAAGATACTGTGTCTGGGGTAAGGTGTAGTTGTCTTTCCAAGTTGCCCCACCAGTTCAAGGCGATGTCTCTTAACTGGAAAATTGTGATCTTAGCCTTTGAATTGGATGCATAGTCTCTTAAGGCAAAACACCTTGTCATGACTTCCAACCATGTTTCCACGCATTCACTGGCGCAACCTTCGGCAAACTCCAAAAGTTTGATCTTCTGCAATTCTCGCGTGATGTCTTCAGGTGGAAGTCCTCCCCCTGAATCCCTTGATGCTTCTGGATTACTCGTTCCATATGGTGGAGGTTCCACTTCAGTCCCTACAAATTGGCGCCCCTTTAAAGTCTCGTTAATGGCTTCCAACGAGCACAGTATGAGGGCTAGTTCAGGTGATGGTGGTGGTGTTGGTGGTGTTGGTGGTGCCCGTGATGATGCTCCTCTACCTCGACCCCTTCGAGTCCTGACCATCTCGTATACTTTTACCTACATCACCCCAAAATTTTCAGGGTGATTTCAAGGACGTTTCAAATTGGTGCTACTTAAACTTAGAAATAGGGTTAGGCGTAAGTTTTCTTTACTTGTCTGTAAACAGACATTACTCCATTAGGGGATTGGCTAGGTTTGGGTTAGGATTAAGCGTGTAATCTTGGTTAACATCGAACTTTAAGGTAGATTAACCTTACACTTAAATAAAATAATTAATTCAAAATTATTATCACACTAATTTAACCCAAATTAACTTTACTTTAATTTAAACCAACTTGACCTTATTTATGTATAAATTATTTAATTTTTTTTAATTTTTTTTTTTTTACACTTTAAAATATATAAAATAATTAAACGTACACACAAGGATTCGGGCACGCATGGGTTCCACATTTCCTTTGGCTTCCTCAAGTTACCTCGTATCTAACCCCCAAATTCTACACCTGTCAGCTCTTCGACTCCCTACGCGTCCTTCTCACTCACTGAGACCCTCCTCGTGTCATTCTTTCTCTTTGACAGATTTGTCTTTGCTCTGTTTAGAGGT
Source organism: Picea engelmannii (assembly GCA_009831015.1). Taxonomy (NCBI): domain Eukaryota; kingdom Viridiplantae; phylum Streptophyta; class Pinopsida; order Pinales; family Pinaceae; genus Picea; species Picea engelmannii. The sequence continues at coordinate 40,238 of ML781696.1, read as the reverse complement.
TTCCTAGATTTCCCTTGCCATGGCTCACATCCTCACCGTTGTTCTGCGCACTTCGCTAGCGTTGGTTATTGTTGTATCTGCTCCAGTTCGTTTTGCAGAAACATAGTATATTGATGTGGTCACTGACAAGATCCAGGACTTGGAGTCCAGTCTCTTTGAAATGTTGGGAACCAATCTCCTGTTTGTACACTTTGCAGAGTTCTTCCTCTGGTATGGTAAGAGGTATGATTCATTCCGCCAGCTTGTGCACAGTTTCTGTACCTTCGTGAAGAACGCAGAGTTGATCGAGTCAAAATTTACATGAACCTTTCTTATACTTTGGTAATGAATGGTAATTTCCTATATAAATTTTTTTTTGTAGTGCAAAATAAAATGATTTGCTTGTAATTCCAGCTCTGTATGGATTTTGGTGTTTTGTCTTCGGTTTATTTCTTTTGTATTTAAAAAAAAACTCATTCATCTGTGTAAACCTATTGTTATATGTGTATACAAGATCATTGAATTTCATCAACCGAGCCGAAGCGGCTCTTTGGATTTCCTCGGGAATCACTAGTCAATATCTGACCCTCAGGTCTTTCCCATTTCTTCACGGCCTCTTCCCAGGACCGCGCCCAAATTTCCCTCTAAGAATCCTGTTTATCGGGCTTTGGGGTTTCGTAATCCCCGATGTCGAGAATTTTTGTTCCTTCAAACTCCCAATTGTTGATTCACCGATACGGCACTTTATGTGCTATCCCTCCAGGATAGACATCCCTCTTATATGACCGTCATTCCATGTGACCCCAGCGCTATACTACATCGGAGTTTCGGGGTTCTAAATGTCGAACCTCACAAGTCCTCAAGACTCGCAATTCTCTGATCCCCGATATGCTCCTAGCGCATTAGCCCTCCAAGCTATGCCCGTGGTCCACACGGCCTCTCCTTGTGACCGCAGTCTTATCCCTTATCGGGATTTTGGGGTTTTCAACACCCTGATACCCCTATCCATTGGATCTGCAATCCCCGATATGCCGATGCACTTCCTTCAGACTTTATCCCCTCCTGGCCATGTTTTGGGCCCATACGACCTTTTCCCATGTGACCACTGTCATACTTTCTATCGGGATTTGGGGTTTCGCGACTTCCACTGTCACGAACCTCTGCCCTCGCAGTCTCCTGATTACCGATCTACCGATGCGTTACTTGTGCATTAGCCCTTCGGGCTAAGTTCTTGGTCCATATGACCATTATACCACAAGGCCACAGCCTTGTCCCTTATCAGGGTTTCGGATATCGCAATATCGAATTGCATGAACCCCGTGTCTACGGGATTCTCGATATCCCGATACCCGATGTGCCTCTTCCTTGTGCATTTTCCCCTTTTGGCTATGTCGAGGTCCATGTGACCGGTTCCTATGTGACCGTTGCCTTCTGGATCCCCATTGGGGTTTCGGTCCTCCTCAAGCAAGAATTTCATCATTTCAAAATTTGCGATGCCTTTTTGCATTTACCTTTGGTCAACGAATGGTTTAAAATATAAATTTCCAGCGCCCCCCCCAAAAATTTTATTTAAGGTGGGTTACAACTTTTACTTTCGCGACTTAAAAGGTTAATGAAATTGGGATTCGGGGTTTCCCGTAACAAAGGATCGATGTAACTTGAATCATGAAACCCCGATCTCCGATTTCCCGATGTGATTAAGTCTTAATTAAGAGGTTAGTTAATTAATTCATTTTTAATAAGTTTTAAGAGATAAGCTAATTACGTCACGGTTTCGAGGTTAGCGATTTTGTAGTGCATGGACACCTTGTCCACGAAACTCGTGATATCCCGACCCGCGATGCAATCTGCCACCTTTCCACTGTTGACCTTTCCGTGGGCCCCGCTATCCCTCGACCCATCGGGAAATCGCGTTTCATGATTTTGCAACTCTTGTTGCTATGTTCTCAGAGCTCTCGATATCCCGATCCACGATGACAACTGGCTTCCACTACAGAGCTTTCTACTTTTCGGAAAATCGAGTTTCGGGGTTCCAAACTGCAAGGTCCACTCGTCCACGGGATCCGCGATTTCTTGATTCACGATGACCCGATGGACGACCTCCTATCGGGTCCTTTCCCGATGGCTCCGATCACTACCACATGTCCCAAGAACAGACGGTCCTGATCACCTCTCACTATTTCGGTGTTTTCGTCACCAATGTGCGTATGTCCACGGAACTCTCGATTTCTCGAATCCTGACTCTCCGATTGGCTGACAGCTAGCCCCACTCATTGGGGTTTCAGACTTCGTGATTTCGAAATGCAGATATTTCATGTCCATGAAATCCCTGATACGTCAATCCCCGACTTTCTTCGGATCTCCGACACATGTCCTAAATGGATGGACGGTCCAGGTTAAGCCTCGGACTTCACCAATTGCCAACCCAAAAGTACTTTTCTGTGTGAGTCTTGATGGCTCAAACGTCAATGACTCTCCAATGGTTGCCACTTGTCCCAATCAGATGGACGGCTCTGATTGTATCAGGGTTTTCACCATGGATTTCCTGACCTCTTGCTCACAGAACTCCCGATTTGCCAACTCTCTTCAGATCTCCGCCACATGTCTCACCCTTATGGACGGTCCAGATCTGATCTCACTATTTAGAGACTTAAAATGTCCCGACTTCCTTGACCTCGCGAATCTCGATTTCGCGAACGCCGATATCCCAATGCCTTCACACATCTCGTCGGGATTTCTCCTCCTATATCCCTTGAGGACTTAAATCCCTCGCAACTCCTTGTAGATCCGATGGCTGTCGGGTATCTGCCTGAGATCTAACGGCTCAAATCCGTTCTCCCGCGTAGTAGACAGCTCTCCTTTGGGATAACGATTAGTTTCCTGAAACTCTACGCGGTGTAAAAATTTCTCTCTTTGGCACGGTTAAAATTTATATGGGTATATAGTTCCTAAGATTTTTCATTATTAAAAATTCACCGAGGCTAATATAGGCAAGTAGTTTACACACTTCCTGCGCAATACAAGTCTTCAAAAATTTCCTTTTTCCTATTGCGCATTTGCAGTTCCTCTTTTAGGTAAGTTCGAGATGAAGTAGGCCTTTCCCAGGTCTTGCGAATATCCTCTTGCATTTTATTTAGTGTAGTTTGTGTAGTTATTAAATTTTTCAACTTCAAGCCTTCGATAGAAGCTTCCTTCGACATTTTCATCGATTTCAGGTGTCTATTTTACCCGAAACTTCATTAACAAGTATTTCTCAAATAAAATTAAGTTACCACTTCTCTTTTTCGTGCTTAATAGCTTTATCCAGCTGCTTTAAGGGTAGCCATTCGTGGGAAGTGATCCTTCAAACTATCTAGTTTGCTGCCACTTGTTTTAAAGGGCGTTCCTTTAAATATTCAGACTAAGACTGTATTATCCATTCATGATCCAGTTAAAGGGTATTGCCTAAAGCTGTTGCTTGTGATATATGAGATTATTTTCTTGGGTAATGTAGGGGTGCTACCTGTATATTTTCGGATAATGTATCAATCATATTAGGCAAAACTGAACGTGTTTTGTTTGTAGTTTAAGCGTGGCTGGAGTTAACACTCGGGGTGTTGTCCCTTAGGCCCAGATTTCGAACTAAGACGCTCTGATACCATATGTAACAACCAAATATTTCTAAACATCATTAAGTTTCATAAGCAATTTATTTCATAAATTGAGACAATAACTTCATAGCATAATATTGATTTTCATAACTGCAACTTCAGTAATCTAGATTTATCAATGAATAATGATTTTATGGCAGAATGAAACAAATACATAACTTAACAACTAACCTGGTTCTGATGCTAATTTTTGTTGCCTTGATGCTTTGTTGTTGCCTTCCTGCTACCTAATGCACAGACCAACCCTGCCACAAACAAAGAATAACTGCCCAAACCTACTGTCCTCCCTGCCAACTAGGAAAACTACCTAGCTCCAGGATATCTACGGATATCCTTGCCCCCGTGCCCAAAACCTCCAGCAACTCAGTGCCTCAACTGATCAAAAGCCACAGCCAAAAGCTCTGTGCTCACAGCAAATCTCATAGTCCTCCCAATCCATCCCCCTCATCCTCTGTTTTTAATCCCCCTTCACGTAACCTCCCTCCTCCCTTATTCCTCCTTCACTGACCCATGCAGTTACTTCTTCAACCACCCTCGTGCATGTCACTTAACCTTCCTTTAATGTTTTATCTTCTCGGGATTCATAGGCTATCCCTTGTTGCATACGCAACCATTTTATATCATATATCATTGATCTCTTAGATTTATTTCTCAGGTCATTAAATGTGATCTGTAGTTAAATTATTACTTAGTTAACCRCAATTATATCCTTTAATTAATTAATAACTCACTTTATTAAGATCATTAAATCATCTTTGTTTAATTAATAACTTGTTACCACAATTAATCCCCTAATTAGTTTTACTTTATAATCTTTAAACATTTATCCAACTAGGGTCGTTATAATCTTTTTCTTCAACATATTAGAACAAAAATCTTAAAAGCCATTTTTAATAATCTTTTTAAGTATTGTGATATTACGAGGCCTAGTTTGTAATTAAATAATGTTTGTTAGTAATCTTGTTAAGTATTGTGATATTAAGAGGTAGATTTTGTAATTTAATAATGTTTACTAAGTTTTTATTGGAAGGTCATGAAGTTTTATGAGTATGAAAGGAAGTATTAATCTTGTTAAGTATCGTGATATTATGAAGTAAGGTTTGTAATTTAATAATGTTTGTTAAGTTTTTTAAAATATCATGAAGTTTTTTTCAGTAAGAAATGAGTGAATATCAATTAGGTTTCATTTAGGCGGTTGGAGGAGTAATTGTTATCTTTTCTATCTAAGTTTAATTTCCACAAGTAATATATTGACTTCTTAACGAGTATAAGAAAGACTTAAAAATAAATAATGAATTTTTTTTTTTAAATATTTCTTTGATATGATTATATTAAACTCTTTTATAATTGGATTGCACCAAAGACTAAGAGAATTGGATAATAATATAAGAAAAATGAACATTAATATAAAATATTAAACCAAATTAGACAACATCTAAAATATTAAACCAAATTAGATCCATCTTCAACCAAGATCTATCAAGCATAGAGAGGGATCTAATTTTTTTTATTATTATCATTTGATACGAAGGAATCAATACTTGAAAAATTTGATGCCTCTAAGTGCTTGATAGATCTGGGTTTAAGATGTATCTATACTGGTTACAACTCAATACAAGGAAGATGTGTAATTATAAAATTATAAAATAGCAAGTAAATAAAAAAACATATAATATTGACCTTAATCTAAATTTAAAAAGTGTGTGTATTCATAATACAGGTATGCTATTTAGAAAATAATAATAAAATGAATATAAGAAAATGTATCTAACAAAATTAAAATCATGATATAACTTGTGAAGAGGGAACTAATCAATTGATCATCAAATAGAGAACTGAATTTAAAATCGTCAAACAACTTGAGTGAGCAATGAATTGAGAAGCTAAGTGGGGCTCGTTTTCAAGTATGTTATTTTTTAATATGTTTACTAGAAAATTAAATTGAAATCATTAAACAACTTGAGAGAGTAGCTAATTTAGAAGCTAATTAGGACCGATTTCTTCAATTAATTTAAGTATGTTATTTTTTAAAATATTTTTACTATAAAACATAGTTACGAAATGAGAAATCTTAGGGTTGGTAGTATAGTTCATGAGATTCCCATATTTTGAGTGGCATTGGTATATGTATGTATAGTTGGTTTCAACAATGCACACAGTTCCCACTTCCACACACATCCTATAAGCACGCCGAATAATTTACATGTCCAATGTGTAGAATTTGGTAATTCATATTGATGTTGATCATCAGTACGATCATCATCATCATTGAAAAGGATCATTATCATCACTGGAAATCTTAGATAGACAATGCATTGGAGCACTCACAAACTCAGATGGACAACATCCTGGAGAATTCATGTTGTTGACAATGGATGTGCCATAGGAGAGATAAGCTTAGCATGGATTGGATTAGTTGGTTGTTGTGGATACATATCAAATATCAACAAACTTTTGTGACTTTTTTTGTTTAGTTTAGTCTTTATTGGCATTTGAATATCATTAGGAAATGTTATATCTAGGTCCTAATGAATGGAAAATTCAAAAATACAGAACACATATGGTGTCGACAAATAGGAACAAGACTATTTATGGTCACTTTCCATGCTCTAAGATACGAGGTGGATATACATCCTTTACCTTAGCTTATATATGAAGAGCACCCTTGCATTGGGAATTATAATTTTTTATTTATTTTTCACTGAGAATTGTAATTTTGAAACACATGTTCAGATGTAGAGAACATGACTCCTCCATTAGAAATTCTAATTATGAAACCCTTAATGATAAAAATCATCAAATAAACAAATCATTAAAAAGTCACAAAACATGAGAGTAAGTTATATAAAAGTGAATAATTACATCATTGCATTAA
>ML781695.1:321181-381499 GCA_009831015.1 Picea engelmannii | reverse complement strand
TTGCAAAACTTGGAGGCCAAGGAATTAGTGCAAAAAACCTAAGTCTGTCATTTCAAATTTCTTCTTAAGTCTTGTTTTCACATGGTTTAAAAGTTTTGAGTCTCTACCAGTAAGGATAAGGTCATCAACATAAAGGACAAGGACTATGATATGGCTTCCTACTTTCTTGGTATAGACATTAGGATCATAATGGAATCTAGAGAATCTAGTGGAAATAATAAAGTTTTCCATTTTGGCATACCAAGATCGGGGATCTTTCTTGAGACCATAAAGAGATTTCTTAAGGCGAAAAACAAGGCTAGAGTCATTCTGGACATAGCGAGGAGGTGGTTCCATGTAGATATCTTCTTGAAAATATCCATGCAAGAAGGCAGATTTAACATCCATCTGATGGACCTCCCATTTATGTGAGACAACAGAAAGAACAAGGTATATGGAATTCATTTTGGCTACAGAGGGAAAGGTTTCATGATAATCAACTCCTTCAACTTGGAAAAATCCTTTGGCAACTAAACGAGCCTTGTGTCTTTCAACACTTCCATATGATGCATACTTAGTTCTGTAGACCCATTTACATCTAAAAAGTTTTCTTCCTTTTGAAAGAGGTACAATATCCCAAGTATCATTTTCCGTTAAAGAACGATACTCTTCATTCATTTTTGTATCTCAATCTGGATGACCTGAACCTTCTACAAATGTATCTGGATCATGAGTTTCAAAAATTGAGAGAAAATAAAAGAGGCTCGCTAGAAATGTGAATGTGTCCAACATTGATCTGAAGGATCACTGACAAGATCACCAACTGCTTCTTGTGTTGAACGGACCCATCTAGGAAGTGATGGAAATGGTGTTGGTTCAGATTCAAAGGACTCATATAGAGGAGGGTGAGCAGGTGGAGGTGGATTTTCATCCTCACTGACATCATCTGAAGAAAAAACTAGATTAGAAGAAGGCACAAACGTCGAAGATGGCTCGCAGGATGAATAAGGCACAACCGTCGAATTAGGCTCACAGGCCAAAGAAGGCACAAACGCCGAATTAGGCTCGTAGGCCAAGATATTTTCATCAAATTTAAAATCTCTTCTAATAATAATTTCATTACAGTGTGATTGAAGAAGTTTGTAACCTTTGACATCTTCAGAATAACGAACAAATATAAAATTCATACTTTTAGGCCACAATGCTTTCCTTTTCTCATCAATAATGTCATCCCAAGCTATACTACCAAATACATGGAAGTGACTTACATCTGGTTTAATTTTCATCCAAGCTTATTCTGGTGTTATATTTTTAAGAGCCTTTGTCGGAGTGTGATTTACTATGTAATTTGCACAATTGATGGCTTCCTCCCAATACTTTATACTTAATCTCTTAGATTGGATCATACAATTAGCCATTTCTTTTAATGTGCGGTTATTTCTTTCAGCAACACCATTTTGTTGTGGTGTATATGGAAAAGTGTGTTGCATTTGGATTCCCTGTGTAGTGCAGTAATTTGTAAAATTGTTGTTCACATATTCGCCTCCATTATTTGTTCTTAACCTTTGAATTCGATGTACATATTGATTTTCTACAAGATCCTTGTAGGCCAAAACCTTGTCAAAAAATTTGCTCTTAAGTTTTAATAAATAAACCCAAGTACGTCTGGAAAATTCATCAATGAAAGTTAAGAAATACTTGCACCCAGAAAAAGAAGGAGAACAAAGTGGACCACACAAATCACTGTGAACAAGATACAAAGGACCCAAGGCATGCCAAGAGGCACATTTTTCAAAACTTTCCCGATGATGTTTGTTGAGAACACAACCAGCAAAAACACCATCTCTTCATGAAACAAGAGGAGGACCAATCACCATCTATTGATTACATAGTTGCTGCAATGAGTGATAGTTTAGATGACCAAACTTCTCATGCCAAATTTTTCTCAAGTCATCGCTATCAGCAACAAAAACTTATGAAAAATATGATGACCGAAAGTTGTCAAACTTTTACAACCTGGTAATATCATGAACAATTACAATTGTAATAACATGATTAGGATCTTTTATATCCTTGATTACAACTTGGTGAGGTGAAAACTCTATGGTTTTACCTTCACCTGAATGAGTGATTTGATATACTGATAGAAGTTTACAAGAAAGACTTGGAACACATAATACATCATTGAAATGACCATTTTCTACTTGTATTGTTCCAAATCCTTCAACACTAAGAGATCTATCATCACCAACAAATATTTTCTTGGTGTTACATTCATTTAGAGTAGAAAATATGTCTCTATCCTTAGCCATATGATAAGATGCTCCAGAATTAGTAAGCCACTTATCAGAAGTAGAACTAGAAGGTGTATTGAAGGAGAAACCAAAAGAAGAAAGTGCATGTCCATGAGAAGAAGAAGAAGAAGTAGGATCAATATTGATGCTGTGCTTCTTCATCGCTGCTTCTAAAGATGCCATCTTCTTGAAACATTTGGACTCATCATGAACATCTTTGTCACAAAAGTTGCAATGTCTATCAGTCTTCTTATTTTTATATTTTCCTCCTGTTGATGGGTCCTAAATCCATTGATTCAACAGTAGGAACCAAACTCGCCATCGAGGCCCAATTAGACTCTACAATGTTTAAAATGGAATGGTTCTCCAGATCTTGCGATCTGACCAATTTATCGATGGGCTTTGTGCTTTCTTGTGAAGGATATTCCTTTAGTTAGGACTATTTTATTCTGTATTTTATCTTGGGTGGGGCTGATATGAAATATGCAAGCCAGTATAAACCAGCTTGACAAACAATAGGATTAAGTTTTGACTACTGGGGAAGAGGTTAAGCTTGGGATAACCCGCTTCTCCACATGCAAAAAATTACTCTATACCACAGGCCTAGTACTAATACATTAACCATGTGAGAATCCAATTACTGTCTAAGAAACTAACTATCATAAAGAAAGCACATATGTAATAAGATAATGGCAAGAAAAATAATTCGTCTACCATAACCATGCATCACATAATCACACAATGATTTATCTTCATCATTAAAGCAGATAACATCAAGACATTGCACAAGATAACTTGACAACATTATTAATTTCTCTTACTCATTACTGCATCATTCATGAAACTTGATAGGAAGTATTTATTCTCCAAGTCCAATCACATGCATCTGATGAAAATATCTTGTCTTTGGTCTAGAAGGACTTCTCAATTCATAGCAGTCTCAAAATAATTCTTAACAACCAAAAAGAGAGAGTTCTTACAACAACCATAGACCCTTTGCTAATTGGCCGGTGTCTTTATTTATAATATAAAGTTTTAACTAAAACTAACAGCTAAGTGCAATTTAAACAAAACAAAAATCACCACGTGGCTTTATCTTCTAAAATCTTCTTTAATAGTCATCCTAAGATACTTATTGGAAAGGGTGACTTCTCTCGTATTCAGTCTAGCTGACAAATAGTTCTTCACAAGTTTGGGAGCATAGAAATCTATGTTGTTCCATCAGGGCCACATATGTTCCCCTGACGTCTACTGCATGCGCCTGATAATTTACTAAATTGGAGTTTAGTTGTTGTAGCATGGTTCGGTCTCTGATCGGATGTTCTGTGAATTGCTTCACTTGTCTTGGCCTTGCATCAGCTATATTTATGAACTCTTCATTCCATAGCACATCTTGTTCAGCTTGCAGTTTGACCACATCTCTTAGGTCAATGAAATTATTGGGGGTGTTGAACTCGCGGAGCCTGACATCCTTCATTATTTTGCTAATTTTATCCTAGTGCTTCTTACACCTGGTCCATTGTTCTTGGATCTCTCAATGTGGGTCCCCAGATATCTTAGCCCAATACTCAATTGGTCGCTTCATGCGATTAAGACTACTTTTTCCTAGCATCTGAATGCCATGTTTTTCCTTATCACGACCTTGTTGGACTGCCTCAATGTACTTGAGTCTTTCTACCGATTGTTGTACCCTTTCATACCATCGCTCCATCTCCTTTCATGTATCAAGTGCCATGACAGTTTCCTCCTAGAAATCATATATGTTTTCGGTTAACAGGTGTCTTTCCTTCTTAAACTCATTGTAAACTCCTATGAACTCACCTTTCAGATACACAACAGTCTGCATGGTGCCTTTTTAGTATTAAAAAAGATGGCATAATTGCTCGAGATCCTTTAGGGCAACACTTAGTTCCTTTTCGTCTCTCTTGGATCTATCCAAGGTGGCATCTGAGAGGGATTTTCCTATGCTGATCAGTTTAGATGTCTGGGCGTCTACTATGTTGATCAAGTTCTCCCTTGTAGTAACTAAGATGGAGTGATCCAACGAGATCCTTCTTTTCTTCGCAGTCCTTTAAAAAATGGCCTTTCTTTTTTGATCATAGGAGATCACATAAATAGTTGCTACCTCATCTACTAGCTTTGGTATCTGTTGATCTCCCCATGTTAGTTTGTTTCCCAAACTATCGGTGGTGTATATGTGTTCAATATTAGGCTCTCAAACTTCGTCACTGTGCCTTGTGGGTCTGACTTCTACTTTTCCCTCATCATGGATTTGAGTAATGGACAACATGGAGGTTTCAGGCATATACTCATTGCATATTTTCTCATCGAACACAAAATTGTTGATTTCCTTTTGCAAGGATCCTTTCTTTGTCTCCTCTGGTTCAGGATCCTCATTCGGATCTGCTTCAATTTATGATTCATTGGGTTCTTTTGTATTGAGGCCTCTTTCGACTTCTTTTTTATTTTGCGACACCTCCTCATATTGAACCTTGGGCTCATGGGAGGAAACTTTATCGGGACCCTTTTCCTCTTGGACATGCACAAGGGAGTCATGAGATGGTTTTGGGCTTTCGTCGTCACTATATATATGTATAAGTTTGCTGAGGGGATTAGGTGCTCGTGTTTCTATTGAAACCCGACCTATCTCTGTTTGACTTGTCCTGTCCACAGGGGAGTTGACTGGTGATGTTTTAGATCCAGTGTTTCCTAACCCGTCGGTGTTCCCAAGGTCTATGGAATTAGGGTTGCTTGACTCCATCGGGCTTCTTTCTCGGGTACCAGTTGGAAGCGTGGATGTTATGATAAGGTTAGGATCATCATGAATCCATTTCATTATAAGCCATATTTTCTAGTACAAAAGTGCACCCATCCCCTGTGCAACTTGAACGTTAGGGAAATCCCTGATTTGTACCAGGGATTCCTGATAAACTGTAACCACCTCGATGTCCTCTTGGGGATCGCCTATTCCTTCACCCAATTTAGATGCTACGATTCCTTCCTGAGCCCTGAGAATTTCTTGTGCTATCTACTCCAAAGATGTCACTTTCTCTTCCCAACTCATAGCTTTGAACCTAGTCGTTCGAGGACCAACCCTCCTTGATGCCACTTCATCCCAGTCTTGAGCGTTTTCGGTGAAAATTTCATCTTCTAACCAATCATGGGCATAAGGCCAATAGGATGATACCTGCAATGCATGTTGTAGGACTAGTCCCTTGGGATCGTGTTTACAAAATCGGTCGGTGCGGAACTGGAATTCTAGTTGACTCAGCCTTTCTTTCTTAGCATGCGCAGTATCATTGACCACGTAGAAGACAATATGAAACCCATACAAAATGAAGGCCCGCTTCTTGTCCTTTTCTAAAGTGGCATTGTATCCTTGCAGGATGGTCTAGTAGCGAATTTCCCCTAACACTAGTCATTCGGAAACATATATGGGTAACAAATGGGCTGCCCTTGTGGCTCTGAAAACCCTGATGTAGGTTTCACGCACGTCTAGATACCAATGACCCACTTTGTATATAACATTTTTTTCTTCTTTTGACAACCTAGGGCACTCTTTCCTGACCAACAAAAAATAGATACGTGCAATAAAATGGTCACAGATAAGAGCATAGGATTTTTTGTACCTGTTATCCCATAAGATGTTGAAGTATACATGGACCTGGAGCTTCGAGGAGTGCGAGTTCAAGTTCATTCCATAGAAAACGTTCCTGGCGCAGATGATGTCTAACAGATACGAGGCCATGTAGAAGGAGGGGGTTTCCCCCTCTTTTGGCGTATGGGCTTGTCTTATGCAGGTGCTCAACTATTTGGAGATGATGGCACCCCAATTGAATCTCGTGCCTAAAATGGCGACCGTATAAGCTAGGGGCATCCAATCCTCTAAAAAATGGGAGCAATATTTATCCCCATGCAACCTACAAAGAAGAGCGATCAAGTATATGTATGGTTCCCTTAGATTGGTCATTGGGTACTAGCCGATAGTCTGGTTCATGAATTTTTTGTCTTCCCTCCACCACGACGCCATGATTTCGCTGGTATCATGTGACGCATAAAAAATCATAATGAAATCAATGCTCAAATTTTCTTCCAACTCCCTGAGCTTGTAGTAACTCTGAACCTCTGATTGAAGGAAAACATCGACTCATCCACCATTATCATCATTAATCAAACATTTATTTGCATCAGTGTGGTCAATGATCCACTTTAGGAGCTCAATGCAAGAAAACACCAGAGTTTGGCTTGCCACCATGTGTAGATAATCCCTACGTATGTTTGGGAGTACATCATCATTGAGATTCCTTGTATTAGGATCGTTGAGCAGGGTATACTCGAGGGGTTCTTCTTTCTTTATCTTCTTAAAAAATTCTTCCTAGCAAGGGAATGTTGTTTTGGCTCCAATGTTTGCCTCTGTGTCCCTGAAGGCCGAGGGTTGGATGAATGCCTTCTTGGTAGTTGTCTTAATGATAGGTATTGGTTTGGGGGTGAATTATAATTGTCTTGCAACTTCTGGGGAGGAGTCCTCTCCTTCTTCTGGTTCTTGCAGATTTGGCTCTCTTGGGGATTTCGTGGTGGAGGGTTTCTTTAGAGGCATTGTTCCTACAATTAAAAAAACCTTTAAACTTGTGTACAGAGAAGATTTGGGTTGAGAACATGAAAATGAAGAGTAAAACACCACGAGTGGATACATACCTGTAATGCTTGCTAAGCTAGTTGTCTAATACTCATTGAACTTTGGAAAAATTCTTCGGATTGTTAGCCCTTCTCCCCTGTTCATTCTGAACTCTTTGTCATGAAAAATAGGATCACACAAAATGACCTCGACAACATATAACATGAGTGTTACCCATAATTTTGGTCATCATGATGATGTATTGATGATGGTGTACTCAGGCTCTTCATTAGAGCTTTCTCCTGAGAAAAGTTACCTTCATCTCTTTCCAGAAATCACAGTTTTGAGGAAGGTTCGCAGGATGCTAATACATTTGCCTGCGAGAATGCATGATTCTCGCAGGCTGCCTTAAGCCAGGGTGCGATAAGTTCTCACTATGTCTAACTATTAGGGTGAGAACTCTTTCTAAAGAAGGGAAAAAGATGAATTCTCGAAGCTTATAGAAGAGAATATTCTAGAAGGATGAGATGGCATTCGAATGGTTATCTAAGTACTGGATTTCCTGATATTTTGGGATCATTCCTATCCAAGTAACTAATTCATTCTCTCTTATATATTGAGGGGATTCTCATAGAAAAGGTTAGCAGCAAACAAGAAAGAGATTTATTGCAGAATTAGTGAAAGACTGTGTGAAGGATTGAAGCTATAGCAGCTAGAGAACTCTAGCAAGTTAATCAAAGGTGGTTGATTTTCTTCATGCAAGTGAGAAAGTGTGTGTGTCAGATCTAAGGGCCATTGAAAGGAAGTTTGCAACATCAAGGCTCAGGTTGTAACCTTTACTTTCCATCAATATAATATAGTAATATGTCACTTTCCCATAAAGTTAGTTCCACTTTATTGTATAATTCCTTGATCATATACATAGATTGACTGTTGAATAGATTGTACTTTCTTCACTTTGGTTGGTTTGTATTGTTTTGATCTTGACTATATGAGAGCACTAGAGTGAAGTAGGAGCAACAAAGACCAAGGAAAGCGATCATTGTTGGCAAATTCAGTGAACAAACAACGAATGCTTGTCATTGATGACAACAGTGGAAACGGCAGGATAAGAGATTCGAATGTAAAAATCTCAGGAGGAACAGCATGGAGAAGACCCACACAGCAAAGCTCGAGGTACAGAAGTTTTCAGAGGAGAAGGAAGATGATGACTATTGGATCCCGTTCAAATTTCCCAAAAGACCGATAGCTGTCAGATCTGCAGAATCTGTGCAGAGGTTAAGCACAGGCGTTAAATCAATCAGAGATCGTGACCATCCGCGTGTAGACATGAGGCGTCATCGGAGAATCGGGAATCGGAGTTTCACGAGTCTCGTGATCAATAACAACGAAAACCCCGAAATCGCGATATGAGATTTCACGATGTAATCACAGCCGTTGAGCCAATATTGCATCTGAACCGTTGATCCAACTCACTACAGCAGACCACGTCAGCAAAAGGACACGTGAAACAACCAGGGAATGACAGGTGTCAGGCAGATTTAACACTTCAGGCACATGCAAGTCACGAATTAGAGTGACACGTGGAAGGATCTAACACGTGTCAAACCACGTGTGATGTCAGTAGAGGCATCAATGAACAGAACTTTGAAATGCCAAAATCTCTTGACATTGAAAATCCCGAAATCACGATAAGCGATTTCACGATTTGATCGTAGCCGCTAAAGAAAGAATGATCTGGACCATTGAATCTCTGCATGGAATGCTAGTACTATTATGGTTGTGGATATGACTTAGTGACCGTTGGATTCAAGCGCAAGACCCGATCATCTTCGGATCAAAGATAATATGCACGCCCTTTAAAGTACAAGGAGAGTTGGGAGTAATCGCGATGTGCAAATCGCAAAATCTTATCTGAGCCGTTGAGCTAGAAGTGATCTGGACCGTTGATCTCCGCCATCGGAGAATCGGGGATCGAGAATTCTATAGGCATGTGCATGATGACATTTAAAATGCCGAAACCCTGATGCGAGGCTTGACCGAGGTCATGTGCTGACGGTCATATGGGCTAAGGCCTATAGCCAGCAGGGCTAGCACGTGGAAAGGAGCCATCGGGAATCGGAGAATTGCGAGTCCGAAGGACTTGTGATTTGTGACATCGCAAATGCCGAAATCGTGATGAGTGAAATCCCGATTTGATCTGAACCATTGGATCAAATATTGATTGGAGGGTTGTTGTTCTTCCTCACATGTTGACGTTTCAGTTATGAATCTGTTAAGAGAAACAAACTGATAATGACAAATGAGTTAGCATTTCAGTTGCGATGACGAATGTCCTTGTATTACCGATTGGAAGGGGAAGTGGAATCTTCAAGGTAAATCGTATAAAAGAATATGAACGAGACTGAGTGAGTGGTCATTCTGTATGGGAAAAGAACGAAATAGTAAGAAAGGGAAAGGAGAAGGTGTTGATCATGGAATTTAATTGACGAATAGAATGAAATGAAAAGAATATCAAAAACAGAGCAAATGAGAGGCAGAGTAGAAGAAGAACAGAATGACAAAAGAACGTGATGCAGAGCAGACCTGTTGAGGAAGAGAAGAATTGCAGAACAATTTTGTTGAAGATCAGATTTACAAAACAGAGTAAAATGGTAAGAAGTGATTTATCTGAATAAGTTGTCTGTGTTTTTCATTATTTAATTTTCTAGGGAGGTTGGGAGGTGCTCGGGAGGACTTTTTTCCTCAGCAGTTCAAGTGGGTGCTTGAACACAGGAAGTTGTAGCTTCCATCTGGTTGTAGCCAGAGAAACTAGGGTGGCAGGGTGGTGCTAGGGAGAACAGGTGTTCTCTGTTATGCAGGTTGGAGCCCGTGTAATTGGAAGTTGGTGCTTCCATCTAGTTGGTGCTGGAATAATCAGGAAGTTGGTGCTTCCATCGAGTTGGTGCTGGAATAATTAGGGAGTTGGTGCTTCCTTATAGTGGGTACTAGAGAAACTAGAGAGTTGGAGCTCTCAAACAAGTTGCAGCTTGTAAAATAGAGGTAGCAGCCTCACATTGAGTTGGTTCTCAATTGTAAATGATGTACAAAACTGTAAAAGACTACCTATCATTTCGAAGAAGAAGAGGTTTTCTCCCTTTATGGGTTTCCTCGTGAAAATCTGTCTCTATGTGTATTTCATGTGTGACTGGTGGTCTTTACTCTTACTGTTCATATGCTGTATATTGTTAATGACCACATGAAGAAATATTAATAATGTTTTAACAGACTTAAAATTGTTTAAGATTATAAACAACTGATTCACCCCCCCTCTCAGTTGTTTTAGTATTTTCAACAATCATAAGTTATGTTCTTTGATAGTATATTCTAGTCTATTCAATAGTTAAAATCTAGGGAAAGAGTATCATTATGTCTTTATTTGTTCTAGATCCAGGTGGATCTAGGGAGATCGGTTTGTGTCTGCACTTAGGGTGCAAACTCTTTGTAAAGAAAGGAAAAAGATGAATTCTTGAAGCTTCTAGAAGGGAATCTTCTAGAAGGATGAGATGGCATTCGAATGGTTATCTAAGTACTGGATTTCCTGATATTTTGGGATCATTCTTATCCAAGTAACTAATTCATTCTCTCCTATATATTGAGGGGATTCTCATGGAAAAGGTTAGCAACAAACAAGCAAAATATTTATTGGAGAATTAGTGAAAGACGGTGTGAAGAATTGAAGCTACAACAGCTAGAGAACTACAGCAAATTTATCAAAGGTGGTTGATCTTCTTCATACAAGTGAGCAAGTGTGTGTGTCAGAACTAAGGGCCATTGAAAGGAAGTTTGCAACATCAAGGCTGAGGTTGTAATCTTTACTTTCCATCAATATGATACAGTAATTTGTCCCTTTCCCATAAAGTTAGTTTTACTTTATTGTATAACTCCTTGATCATATACATAGATTAACTATTGAATAGATTGTGCTTTCTTCACTTTGGTTGGTTTGTATTGTTTTGATATTGACTATACAAGAGCACTGGAGCGAAGCAGGAGAAAGAAAGATCAAAGGAAGCGATCATAAGGTATGTTCTTTGATCGTATCTTCTAGTACATTCAATAGTTGAAATCTAGGGAAAGAGTATCATTCTGTCTTTCTTTGTTATAGATCCCGGTGGATGCAAAAAGGAAATACCTTTGTCTGTTGATGCCGATGAAGATCAGTGTTCAACTATTTTAAACTTCTCAAACGATTTTTTTCGCCTTTAATCTTTATCGATGTCAAACTTCTAAGCACATTGGGGAAAGTTTTAGTTTGTTGATTCCTTAAGTAGTTGTTAAATACCCTTTAATGGTTAAGATGATTCTTTGTTGTATGTTCAAGCAAACTTAAAAAAAAAATATGAAAAATAAACGTAGGTATTAGTTTCATACTGAAGGCAAAACAAACAGTGCAAAGGATCAAGTGGTACCCAAAAGTAAAAAATGGACATAGACTTTTAGGGTGTGTTGAGTGCTCAACACCTCCTTTGTATCCATTTAGAGAAAAAAAATTCTGAGTGGGTTTGGGACCCTTATATTGCTTGTTGTTGTGGCGAGGATGTTGCTTCTTGGGATTCTTGGGTTTGTCTTTTTGCTAGGCAACTAAGGCTTTGTTGGAGGTACCTGCAGTGTTGATCACTCCAGGTTGTACAAGATTATCTTCCTCTCTAATCAAAACAACACAAAAGGACTCAAGAGTGGGTTTTTCATAATCTTTCCCTAGAGCCTCTCTCATGGTATAAAAGGTATATACAAACATAGAATATGCACTACCTAGCTTAGAAAGAATAAGATAGATGCAACACTCTTCCTCCATTTTTATCTTACATTCTTCACATAAAATTGTCAGTGTTTTAAACCTAGATAGATAGTCTCCAAGGAAAGAAAAATCACTTGGACTCAAGGTCAGTACTTTATTTTCTAACTGTTTTTCTTGAATAATATTGATTTTACCAAAAATAGATTCAATCTTGTCCCAAGCTTCTTCGGGGTCATCAATTTCTTGGAGGTGGTATCTTAAATCAGGAGACATGGACATTCCGATTAGTCCACGTGATTCATCACTCCTATTAGCCCATTTTTTTTTCTTATCATCATCAGTGGGTTCCTTTTCCTTTCCCAAGGTAATCCGGTACAAGCCTTTACTTCTTAATAAATCTTCCATATGAGATTTCCATTGGAAGTAGATGGTGTTGGTAAGAAAAACATTACTTGTGGAATCCATATTAAATATGAAAATAACATGGATATAAAAACTAAAACTGATGATTTGGATGGAAAGATCTCAAAATGTTATGCGGTTTAAAAAAAAATGACACTCAAAACAGACTTTGGATGTAAGAGTTATGCCCTTTTAAAAAAAGGAATAAACGGTAATCAAATGACCACGTGATAGTGTAAGCTACATTATGAAGTGACCCACTTTTATAAAGAGAAGCAGGGATCATTTTTACAATGAAGTTACTTTATAATAGAAATAAATAACTCTAAAATAAAATATTAAAACTACTTATAGTGATTCACTTGTATACTTGAAGTGAAATACACTTTACAATTTTAACATGAAATTTTTCAAAAAAGGTAACAAAAGAGAGACTTGAACCCAAGACCTCTTACTTAATAATACAAATTTTAATCAAATGGTCTAGCAAAACATATTGTAACATTCAGAAGGAAGATTGTTCTTGTTGTTTTTATTGAAGATGGCCTTGGAGAGCGTGCTAAAAAAAAACTCTTTTCACACAAGAAAACAATTTTGCTTCTCGATGACAACATGGGTTAGATCTTAGTTAGCTTACCTGGAAGATGCACCTTTTCCTATCTGTTTCTGATTTTCTAAGATCGCATAGGGAACGGGGAAAATAGAATACGCAGATCTAAACGAGTAGCAACCCGAAAAAAATAATATCAAACCGAAATAAAACCAAAATAAAACTTTGCAGAAATTTAAAAAATGCATATTCAAGCTTTATACCTCTGGATCTGACTGTAATGGTCGTATCTTGGGAAAACATAAAACTTTTCAAGTGAAACGAAAAGTATTCTTGACTAAAATGAGTACTCCAGACATAATGGAATAGTCCTCTCAGCCCAAAAATGTACGTAAATGATAGAAAATGGAGATGAGACAACTCGACTTCATGATCTCGATCTACAACATGAGAGGGTATTCAAACATGCTCTGATACCATGTTTGACAACACAAGTATTCCAACAGAGGACGAACACTTTAAGTAACCAACCAGATAACTAGATCAAATATCAACACATCGATGTTTTCACGTGGTAAAACCCCTACGGGGAAACATCCACGGCCCCAACCAACACGACCACTTGGAGAAGTTTATTAATGCAAAGAAAAAGATTATAGAGAGATTTTACAAGAGATTTTATGACAATCGATCATCGACAAATGAACCTCCATGATCTTTAAATAGAGATCATGGGCCAATCGGGTGTCAAGCCATGGATTAATGGCCATTAAGATCGAGGAGAGTATGAACCATCAGATCACTCTATGTCAGGAACATATCATGACCGTCAAATTTCCTATCTACAAATGCATACTAATGCATACTAAAGAAACACACTTTTATCTAACGACACATTAGACCAAGTAGATCTTAACTAACTCCTAAGTGTCTAAATATCCTAACATTTAAGCTGCAAAGATCTGTCATTATGTGCATAAACCCGTGGTTGGGGATTCATACATACACAAAATACAAGTGGTACTTAAGAACACATCTATTGGCCACCCTTGTAACCCACATTGGTACCCCTTTGAGCGGTAGCACATCAGACAACACCTGTATATGGATTGACCTAGATCTCTTGAATCCCTCCATAGATAAACTGATTGGTCACCTGACTCTTATAGTTCCACTAAGAACATCACTCGGGAAGATACTCTTTAGTACCTGGGTAGTCGGGTAGTACGACGAAGGGCACGGTATATCCTCCTTAGTTGTTGCCCTGAGATATTGGATCGAGTACTATTGTTGGACTTCGCACGTATATTAGAGAGCCATAGCATAGGGAAAACCCTTGTCTGTATAAACCTTGAATACCATAACCCTTGGGACGGAAACAAAAATAGAACATACAATATATATTGCTGCACAACTGTGTCTCCTACATTCGGGTTGCAAAATTACTACACATTTCTTCTTATTAATCATTTGGGCATTTCGTCACTGCAATATTCATCATATCGGAGTATAACTCCGCAGGATTTAAAAAAAAGTCTGGATTCTATTGACACCATTATGTGATACATATCCCATTGGATCCCTCTCTTCTCCCTTATCGCATTCATACCTATCATTTTCAGAAACAGAAAAATTCGCGTGGCCCCAACCCCCTTCCAACACCCTTATTTGGGCTTTACCCCATTGGATTCCACTTGTCTCCCTGATTGTGGTGATACACTTCACCTATAACCCATTTTATGTGTGGTCCCACCCCCGCCCCCCCTTTTTTTGTTCCCTCTTCATCATGGTCCACACACATATCTAAGAATTGAAAGCTCGTTTCAATGCCTTGCTCTCTAATTTCACAAAAACCCAACAAGAAGTGCCAATGTTTCCAATATCAATAAAAACATGCATTCCTCCATTGACATGAAAATAGAGGACCTCAAAAAAGACCTCAAACAAGACCTTGCTACCCAGCTTGAATCCTTCCATACCCAATTTGTTTCCTTCACTACAATGATATGTGCTACACCTCATATCCCTGTGGATCTTCCCTCATCTGACCCAACTTTTCAAATCGAAGGTGAAACTTCCTATCATTCCTAGAATTTTCAGCCCCATCACCTTTAGTGTGACCTATGCCTTCTGTGTGTGGATGTGACCAAACTTGATGGCTCAGATCCCACTGTATGGGTAGCTCAAATGGAATATTATTTCTCTTTTCATGGCATTATAGATGAGTTGGCCAAACTATGGTATGGTGTTCTCCATCTAGATCAAGAATGTTGGCAATTGTGGCAATGGAGAAAAATGCCCACCAAGGGTATGTGGCTTGGACACACTTTGTAGCATAGCTTTACGAATGCTTTGAAACTGACACCAAACATTTAGTACGTTTGACAAATTTGAAAAAATCTGGCACAGTGGAAGACTTTATATCTTCTTTTGAGTGATTGGATTTCCATACAGAGTGCATGTATGATGCTTTTTTCCAATAATTTTTTATCAGTGTCCTCAAGGAAGATATTTGTTCCCATGTCCTCATGGCTCGACCTCACATTTGGGTGGGCGCTACTAAAAGAGATAAGGAAGAACAAAAAATTGTGTCCTCTCAAAAACAAAAACCCTCGTTTATTCCTCACACTAAACCAGTCACTCCCACTCCTCCTTCTACTCCACTAAAGATCCAGAAATTGACCAGGGAAGAAATGGTTGAGCGCCAACTCAAAGGCCTTTTTTATAATTGTGATGACAAATATTTTTCTTGGCACAAGTGTAAGGAACAAAATATTTTTATGGCCATCTCGGAGGATGTTTTAGAAGACGATGTTGAGGGTCCCCTTGTGGTCATGTCACCTGAACCCACTGACATCATCCCTCCCTTAGACCCTCCCGAGGTAGAACCGGTCATTTCCCTAACTTCTCTTCCTGGCTTCTCTTCTCCCCAAACCCTCAATCTAATTGGTTACATTGAGAATAGGAAGGTCATCATTCTTGTTGATAGTGGAAGAACCCATAATTTTATTCATCGTTGCATTTCCCAAGAAACTAATTGCTATATCCGTGCAGTCAATAATTTTCAAATCATTATTGCTAATAGTGGGTCCATGAAATGTGGAGGGTGTTGTGAAAATTTGTGGCTCCAAATTGGTCAGTACCACATGAAATATCATATGTTGTGACATTGTGTTGGGTGCATAATGGCTAAGGACTTTGGGTCCCATTCTCATGGAGTTTAAGGAATTAACCATGCAATTGGACCAGGAGGGAAAACAATATAAGTTCCAAGGAATCACCCTCGATTCCTTGGAGATAATATGTTCCCATTGCATGGAAAATATGCTAAAAAATGGTCATTATGGAATTATTGCACAACTCCATGTAATTCAAGCCACTGAGACACCCTCTGTGTCATAAGACCTCCAATCCATTCTCTCTCAACATCAAGTGGTTTCTTCCACTCCCCAGGGATTTCCTCCTTCACATGGTGTTCATGATCACTCCATTCCCCTTGTCCTTGGAAGCCTTCCTCTCAATATATGTCCCTATCATCATCTATTTTCCCAAAAAAATGAAATTGAGAAAATTGTTCAAAAATTGCTCAATGATAGTGTTATTTTCCCTAGTGTGAGCCCCTACTCTTCTTTTGTGGTCATGGTCCTTAAGAAAGAGGGTTCTTGGTGCATGTGTCCTAACTTTCACGCCCTCAACAAACTCACCATTAAAGACAAATTTCCCATTCCTATCATTGATGACCTATTGGATGAATTGAGTGGTGCCCAGTTCTTTACTAAACTTTATCTTCATTCTGGATACCACCAAATACGTATGAACGAGGAAGACATTCCTAAGACTATATTTAGAACTCATGAGGGCCACTATGAGTTTTCGGTCATGCCCTTTGGCTTGTGTAATGCTCCCTCCACTTTCCAAAGCCCTTATGAATAATGTCTTTCATTATTTCATTCGTCATTTTGTTTTAGTTTTCTTTGATGATATCCTCATCTATAGTAAGACCTGGAAAACCCATATTTCTCATGTGGATCGAGTTCTCCATCTAATATCTCATCACCAACTTTTCCCTAAGAAATCTAAATCTGCTTTTGGCACCTCAAAAGTCGAGTACTTGGGTCATCTTGTTGGCAAGGCCGATGTCAGGGTGGATCCTAAAAATATTGAAGCTATGCAAGATTGGCCTCACCTAAAGACTCTCAAAATCTTGTGTGGATTTCTGGGTTTAACCGGTTATTATCGCAAGTTTGTTAATAATTATGGAAAGATTTTGGAACCTCTCACTACTCTACTTAAAAAAAAATCTTTCACTTGGACTCCAGTAGCTTCTCATGATTTTCAAACCTTGAAGATGGCCATGTGCACCACTCTAGTATTGGCCCTTCCCGACTTCATAAAGACCTTTGTCCTGGAATGTGATGCTTCTAGGAAAGGAATTGGAGCAGTCCTTATGCAAGAGGGTCGACCTCTGGCCTTTGCCAAAAAACAACTGTCAAAGCGACATTTGGGCAAATCAATCTATGAAAAGGAAATGTTGGCTATTATGCATGCCATGGATCTTTGGTTCCCTTATATATTAGGGAAACACTTCCAAATTAAGACAGATCATCAAAGCCTCATGTATTTTCTGAAACAATGCCTTTCCTCCCCAAATAAACAAAAATGGGTGACCAAGATATTTGGATATGATTATGAGATCATTTACAAGAAACGAAAAGACAATGTGGTTGCCGATGCACTTTCCAGAAAATATGAAGATGAAGGGTCCCTTTTTCTCTCTCCTTCATTGTACCAAATTGGCTCCAAGTTGTTCACCAGGAATTGGTACACAATCCCAAAAGTTCGCATCCGATACAACAATTTCATGCCAATTGTATAGCTTCCCTAGGGTACTATTGGATCAATGACGAGCTTCGATACAAAGGTTATTTTTATTTGTGTAAACTATCAAAACTTAAATCCATAGTACTTTCGGAGCTTCATGCTACACCCACTGTTGGGCACTCAAGGTTTACCAAAAACTATGACCGGGTCAAACGTTCTTTTTTCTGGGATGGTATGAAATAGGACATTCATATTTTTTTGGTCGAATGTGATGTTTGTCAATGCAACAAGGGTGAAATAGTCAAAGATCCTAGCACACTACAACCGCTTCTAATTCCACCTACTATTTGGAGGGATATCTCTATGGATTTTATTGTAGGCTTACTTAAATTAGGCAATAAATCAATGATCATGGTGGTAGTTGATCGTCTTTCCAAGTATTCTCATTTTTATGCTCTTCAACACCCATTTACAACCTCCATTGTGGCTTAACTTTTCATGGATCAGGGCTTCAAGCTTCATGGAATGCCTCATTCTATTGTTTCTAATCACGACCCAACTTTCACCAATAATGTTTTGCAAGAACTGTGCAAGCTACAAGGCACCCAATTGCATCTCAGTACAACTTATCATCCCCAGACTGATGGTCAAACTGAAGTTGTCAACAAGTGTTTTTAAACATATTTGAGGTGTTTTGCACTGTAAAGGAAAAATAAGTGAGCTCAATGGTTACCAGTAGCTGAGTTGTGATACAACACTTCTTACCATACAACTACCCACATGACTATTTTTGAAGCAGTATGTGGAAAAAATCCACCTTCCGTTCTCTCATACTTGTCAGGTGTCTCGAATGTCCAGGCGGTTGACCAAACGCTTACAGTTCGAGAGGATATTCTTTGTACCCTTAAAGAGAATTTGTTCATGGCCCAGAATTGCATGAAGAAACAATCATATCAAAGTAGCTATGAACGTCAATTTGCAGAAGGAGATCAAGTGTTTCTTAGACTGCAACCTTACAAGTTGTTGAACCTCCCTTTTGATATGTCTAGTTACCCTATTTTTGTCTTTTGTCTTAACCAATTTTTCCATAGATGCATGAACCATTCACCTCTTATTGTGATTATTACATCCTTTATATAATTTTACATGTACATGAGGTAATATTCATTTAGTCATGATATATGTAGTTTATTAATGGTTATAATTGAATAATTAATGTTTAAATGCTTTCTAATTACTTTGATTAATTTAAGCAACATTCATGACATGATTTTACCTCATTCGGTACCAACTATGATCGTTATCTACCAAATTTTCTTATATGGTACTAACTGTTCTAATCCAGTACCAACTGTGCTAGTCTGGTACCAACTGTGCTAGTCCGATACCAACATCTTATAGGATTCTGGTACTAGATTTGCACCTCAATTTTTATGCAAACAAAGATGAATCTCAAAATTATAGGACATGGGTTTTTCTCCTAGTATACCCTATTGAGTATAAAATTTTGTTGTCAAATATTATCCATGGTTTTGGAAATAAATAAATTTCCTTTAGGCGAATTTATTAAAAATACACAAATTTTCCCATAATTTTAGCAGAATATATTTCTAAAGTGTCGTATTGTACCTCAAGTTGTGTGCAGATGGGAGATGATCTTTAAAAATAGAAAAATGGGTTTGTCTATAGCCTAGCCAACGTGTAGACCAAAAAATAGTTTGGAAAAATCATCTACTACCTGGAAGATACGAAGGGTTGTTTGAGGCCAATTTTCCTAAATTGCGCAATTTTTCAAAATTCTAGGATCATGCCCATATTTGTGGAAAATGAATTTCCTTGATTAGATAATGGTTTTACTTGACATCTATTGATGGAAAATGGTTGTGATTTGATTTTTCATGGATTGTCTTGTCTAGAGACAAATTTGTAATGTAAAAAGTATATAAATTGAGTTATGGCTCTAAGGCAAGAGGAGTAATTGTTATGCTGTAAGATTGGTTCTTGAAGGAGAGAAATGAAGTAAAGCATAGTTATGTTGTAAGTTTTGATTTGGAACAACTGTGAATTGTATCTCCATTTTTATGAAGAAACTATATAACTTATGTTATAGATTATATCTTTGTGTTTACACCTTATCTACTTTGAGTTATCTTAAAATATACCTTGTTGGTACAACAAGGGGCCACCGACCCAACAAAGGTAAGTCTCTTTGTAATTAATTGTGAATATGATTATAATTTCCTATGTGTGTGTGTGAATAGAGTATTTTCATATTTTGATTAAGCATTTAATTCCTTCTCTCAAATGTTTTAGTGATGCATTTGGTAGAAGGTCTTCTGGATGTATGGTAATTTTGAATAAGAGAGAGTTATGTATATAAGATATCTGAGCAATGGTTTGACATATTTCTGTCAGTGTGGAAGGACAATTGTTTACTTTAAGTTCTTTAATGTTCTGTCTAGACAAATTCTATAGTGTTGTTTCCATTCTGCATATCTAAGAATGGGTTAGATCTCTATCTTTCACTGTACATGAACCTGTAATGGAGCATCCTACCATACTCAACATTATTTCCTAGAATTAATTAGGTTTCACTTTGCATATACAGGTACATGCGCTTACAATGGCATGTTTATACTCTGTCTGGTAGGTCTCTTAGATCAATTAAGTTTCCATAATGTTAATGAGTGATTGTCTGGTTGTTACAGGAGATATAATCATAGCCCATATCTATCTTTCATGAGCCAACAATGAGAAATATATATCCCCTAAACAATAATTATGATTTATACATTTGTTGATCAATTTTTCTTTCTAGATTTTGAATTGTATGTGTGGAGTGTTATCTGAAAGGTGTGAAACAAAGTGTTTAGTTTCATAAGTAGTTTTCTTACATAGACTATATTTAGCAGACATAGTTAAACCACTTGTTGCCTTCACATATAGTGTAAAAACTCTATTGATTACGAATCTCGGTCGATAATTTATGTTTGGTAACATATTATGAATATAATTGCACCAACATTTTGGCGTCGTTGTCAGGGAGTTGTAAATGGTAATAGGTAGTATTTGAATTAGATTTATTTAATGGTTTTGGATTGGTTTTATGGATGAATTAAGGGTGGAGAGACGAGGGTAAGATGTGAGGGAAGAGCCCATGCATCCATTGTAGTGATGTTGCTCCAAAGTTAGGTTGTCCTCTCCCTTTCATGAAAAAGTTTTTTTCTTTTAATGCAAGTTTGTTTTTCCTTATTTTATGAAAAAGTGTGCTTTTATTTATGAAAATTTAGTTTTATTTATAATGAGATAACTTGTGAGAACTGATAACCTGGTGATAACAGGGTCCCAGTAACGCAAGGAGTTCAAGGTTTGTGTGTTTTATTTTTGCAAATAGTTTTATTTTCTTAGTTATAAAATTCAAATTTGATGATAAATCATTTTTGGGGTGCTGTAAGAACCCTCGAGTACTAATTTGTGTTGCGAGACATGGATCATAAATTGGATAAAGTAATTCATGGATGATCAAGATCTTGAAGAATGTTCCTCCAAGAACTTTCTCACATTCTAGCAGAAGTAGGATATCCACCTCTCAAAAAGATCATATCTTAACAACTCAAAATAATTTAATTGTCTCTCCACAGGAAGATTTAGAAGTCCCTTCAGATTCCTCTTGTCAATTTTTTGAGCAGACTAAAGAATCATGGCTAGAATTCAATGGAGAGAAACCATTGGAACCTGATATTGAGGATTTCATAGAATGCCTCTTAGCAGATCCTATATGTACTCCAAAGACCAATCATCTTGAAGAAGATACTTTGTGTAGCATGGAAAAGGAGGACATGTTGTGTGACCTAAACAAAGAAGGGAAATAAGAATATCTTGATCCTATTGAAATATGGTTCCAATTAGTTGTCAGGTCACACTACTCTTTTACTTTTCATTATTGTTTGATTTCATCATCAAAGCAGCTGGTCCTTCATACTTTGATATTCATTAGAATTTATCTTTTAAACCCGAGTATGAATATATTTCTAACCCTGTTACGTGCATGGCTTCACTGGAAGTATTCTTATACTTGAAGGACATTTTCTTTTGTTCAATTAGAGTAGGACAAGTAAATAAATAAATAAATGTTGCACATAAGTGGAATGCAACCTATCTTTCATACTTTACATACATGGGAATGTTAAAAGATAATAAAGAAATCAATTTAATATCTTTTGTTCCTATAGTAGATTTCTTTCTAAAAGTTATGATAATTTTGTTTGGAATTTTATGAGAAGGTATTCTCTTCATCCTCTGAATACACACATAATACTAGAAGGGTTTCAAAAGTAGAGAAGGAATCCTTGTCAACGGAAGATAACACTTAAGGGAGTGCTTCATGACCTATTTCTTCAAATTTCTTCTTTTTCCTTAAGTTGTTAAAAAAGATGCATTTGTGCTTTATCCTTACCTAGATATTTTAAGAACACTATTTCACAAGGATGATCAATTAAGTGATCTTTTTAATAGAAATTAAAATTGGATGTTAATTCCAAACTATTGTATTCATAACTAATAATTAAATTTTTGACATTTTCCCTGAATTTTCTATTTGTAAGTATGAATAAAAATCTAATTTCAATCAATTCTATTGGTTTGTTTTTTTGCAGATGTTTGCAATCCTCTGAGGAGCCTTTTTTTAGAATCTCACATTATTTTTATGAGGCCATGCAAAACCTCAAGCATGGGGGAGTGGCTATTGAGACCTTCATATTCTTTTTCAATTTCCATTAGAAAGGCCAAATAAACATGTTCAATGCTGCAAATTGATAGTCATTTCCATAATTATGGTACCGTTCTGTTCTGGTACTGCAGAATTATGTTCTGGTACTACTTTGTTCCAATATTATAGAATTTTTTTACGATACTTCTCTATTATGGTATTGTTCTATTCTGGTACTAGTAGTATGATCACTATAAGACAACAAGAATGAAATATACCATGTGTAATTTTATTCCTTTATCTAGCCTTGGTAGATTACTTATGGAAAATGAGCCTAATGGAGTTTTCTTTAAGTTTTTTAGACTCCTAAAAATTTAAAACACTGACGAGTAGGAACTGGCCCGGGCTCGAGAAAAATCTACGAGACAGTAGATGGAGTTTTCTTTAAGTTTTTTAGACTCCTAAAAATTGAAAACACCAACGAGTAGGAACTGGCCCGGGCTCAAGAAAAATCCACGGGCCAGTTGATGAAGTTTTCTTTAAGTTTTTCAGACTCCTTAAAACTTAAAACACCCACGAGCATTAACTGATATGGGATCGAGAAAAATACACATAACAATAGTAGTTAGGTTTATTTTCTCATAAAATGGAAGTGGCAACATAAGCAATGGTTTGTTTGGTTCCAAAAAGAGTAGGTTACGACATCTCAAAAGGAGGTTGCCCAACTAAATTTTCTTTCTTGTTATAGAGATTGGAACCCAATCATTTTATCAAACTTCCATTCAAATTTCAACATTCCTACATCAGTGTGTTGATTACAGTTTTTCCAGCATGATACTTCAACAAAACAAATTCATATGTTTCTTCCTGCAACAACATTAATTGCTAGCATATTCTATAGCTTGATACTCAGAGTATGCAAGCCACAAGGAGAATCCTACAAATTCTAGTTTGCAGAATACATCTTTAGATACCTCATCAAATTTTCATCTTGTACTGAAGAAACTATTTTATGTGGTGCTCTGATACTAAGCTTGTGGTGGTTCAGTACTAAGCCTATGGTCCGGTACTAGTGGTGGAATTTTGGTAAAATTGTTCTATACATGATATTTCCCTTGTTTAACAAAGCACACTTCAGATAATGGAGGTACGAGTTGGTTATTACATTCTTTCCATTAAGGATTATATAAATTATGTGCTAAAATGTTTGGTTATTTTCATGTACAGTTTCCATCTTAAGCTATCAATATCACCATCATAATTTCTTTAAGTGCAACTTCCATGTGTATTCCACTCTTGTTTTCTAAGATTACCAATGCATCAATCCTATTATCACTGAATTCATTTGTGAAGTGGATGTCCTCATGAATGAGTAAAAATAATTCATCCCATCACTTTGTTTCTGCCCCCTGTTACTTATTTTTGTTTTCATGTTTTAGTACTAAACCCTTTCCCTGAGCATTATTGTTACACTACATCCGTTGGAGACATGTTTTAATCCCGACATGGGGGTATATCAACATGAACCTGTGTTTCAATTTTACAGAGAAACCAAGGAATATCATTCATGCAAGGAGAAGTTTGAAAGGACCAACCTTTCGGAAAAATTCAAGAGCCACCATGATGGAATGTCTCATGCATTTGATTAGAGGTGCAATGGAGAAAATGTTTCATTGGGAGAAATCAGGTTGAAGGTAACATAGGCCACCATAGTAGAAGCTACGAGCTTACCATCTGCAGGTGAAATTGAAGCAAGAAATCAACGAGCATAAATTTTTACATGGATATATCAACAAAGAAAATGAAAAATTGAAGGATCATAAAAGGAAGTTACAATTTGAACATGAAGAGGTCTCTGCCAAATAAAGTTCTGCATCTGATACAATATACAAGAGTAATAGAAACAGAGATTAAGGGTGAAGTGTCAAGTTTCAACATTTTTAAATCAATAAATAGATGTTCAGTCATAACAGAGATAGTATCAGTTTTGAGATTTTGGATATCCAATTTTGATATTTTTGCATGAGGACATGCAATGATTTGGGCATGGGGGAATGTTGGGCCTCCCTTTTGATATCTCTAGTTACCCAATTTTTGTCTTTTTTCTTGACCAATTTTTCCATATATCCATGAACCTTTTACCTCGTATCCTCATTATTACATCCTTTAGCTACGTTTACATGTACATGAGGTAATATTCATTTGGTCGTGATTTATGTGGTTAATTAATGGTTAGAGTTGAATAATTAATGTTTAAATTATTTCTAATTACTTTGATTAATTTAAGAAGTATTCATGACACGATTTTACCTCGTCTGGTACCAACTATGCTCGTCTGGAACCAAATGTTCTTATCCAGTACCAATTGTGCTATTCCAGTACCAACATCCTACAGGATTCTGATACCAGATTTGCACCTCGATTTTCATGTAGATAAAGATGAATGTCAAAATTATGGGATATGGGTTTTTCTCCTAGTATATCCGATTGAGAATAACTCGGACCAATTTCAAATATTCTCTATGGTTGTGGAAATAAATGAAGTTCTTTGAGGTGAATTTATTAAAAATACACAAATTTTTCCAGAATTTTAGCAGAAGCTATTTCTAAAGTGCCATATTGTGCCTCGCATTGTGTGCATATGGGAGATGATCTTTCAAAACAACCAAATGGGTTTGTCCAGAAACCATCCAGCTTGATGACCGAAAAAGGGTTTGGAAAAAACATCTATTACCTGGAAGATATGAAGGGTTCTCTGAGGCCAATTTTCCTAAATTGCGCAATTTTTCAGAATTTTAGGATCATTCCCAGATTTGTTTAAAATGCATTTCCTAGATTAGCTAATGGTTGTACTAGACCTCCATTGATGAAAAATGGTTTTGATTTGATTGTTCATGAATTGGCTTGTCTAGAGCCAAATTTGTAAGGTAAAAAGTATATAAATTGAGTTATGGCTCTAAGGCAAGGGGAGGAATTGTTATGCTGTAAGATTGGTTCTTGAATAAGAGAAATGAAGTAAAGCACAATTATGATGTAAGTTTTTCTTTGGAACAACTGTGAATTGTATCTCCATTTTTATGAAGCAATGATATAACTTCTGTTATATATTATATGTTTTTTTTTACACCTTATCTACTGTAAGTTATCTTAAGAGCTACCTTGTTGGTACGGCAAGTTCCCACAGACCCAACGAAGGTACGTCTCTTTGTAATTAATTATGAATATGATTATGATTTCCTTTGTGTGTGAGTGTGGAAAGAGTATTTTCATATTTTGATTAAGCATTTAATTCCTTCTCTGATATGTTTTAATGATGCATTTGGTAGTCGGTATTCTGGACGAATGGTAATTTTGAATAAGAGAGAGTTGGGTATATGAGATCTTTGAGTAATGGTTTGACATATTCGTGTGAGTGTGCAAGGAAAATTATTTACTTTAAGTGATTTAACGTTCTATCTAGATATTTTCTATAGTGTTGTTTCCATTCTTCATATCTAAGAACGGTTTGGATATCTACCTTTCACTGTACATGAACCTGTAATGGAGCATCCTACCATAATCATCTTTCTTTCCTAGAACTAATCAAGTTTCACTTTGCATATACAGGTACAAATAATACCTCCATCTCTCACATAAATGCACTTAGAATGGAGTGTTTATACTCTTCCTGATAGTTATTTTAGCTCAGTTAAGTTTCCAGAATGTTAATGAGTGATTGTGTGGTTGTTACATGAGATAGAATCATAACCCATATCTATATTTCATGAGCCAACAATGAGAAAGATATATTTCCTGAACAAGAATTTTGAGTTATACATTGTATGTGTGGAGTGTTATTTGAAAGGTGTGAAACAAAGTGTTTAGTTTCATAAGTGGTTTTATTACATAGACTATACTTAGCAGGCACAGTTAAACCACATGTTGTCGGCACATATAGTGTAACAAATATATTGATTATGAATACCAGATGATAATTTATGTTTGGTAACGTATTACGCATATAATTGCACCAACATTTTGGCATCGTGGCACCAACGGTAATAGGTAGTATTTGAATTAGATTGCTTTAATGGTTTTGGATTGGTTTTATGGATGACCTAAGGGAATAGAGAAGATGGAAATACATGAGGGAATATCCCATGCATCCACTTTAGTGGGGTTTCTCCAAATTTAGGTTTTCCTTTCGCTTTCATGCATAAGTGTTTTTCTTTTAATGCAAGTGTGTTTTTCCTTATTTTATGCAAAAGTTTGTTTTTATTTATGCAAAATTAGTTTTATTTATGATGATATAACTTGTGCGAACCGATAACCTGGTGAAAGTAGGGTCCCAGTAATGCAAGGATTTCAAGTTTGGTGTGTTCTATTTTTTCAAATAGTTTTAATTTCTTAGTTTTAAAATTCAAATTTTTGATGATAAATAATTTTTGGGGTTTTCTAAGAACCCTTGAGTACTAATTTGTGTTGCGAGACAAGGATCATCAACCAAATAGATTAATTTACGGATGATCAAGAGCTTGAATAATGTTCCTCAAATAACTTTCTCACATTCTGGAAGCAGTTGGGATATGCACCTCTCAGGAAGAGCATATCTTGACAACAGTAAATAATTTATTTGTCTCTCCTAAAGAAGATTTATAAGTCGCTTCATATTCCTCTTGTCAATTTGTTGAGGAGGCTAAAGAATCATGGATAGAATTCAATGGAGAGAAAACATTGAAACTTGAGGTTGACAATTTCTTATATGTACTCCAAATACCAATCATATTGAAGAAGATACTTTGTGTAGCATGGAAAAGGAGGACATGTTGTGTGACCTAAACAAAGAAGGGAAACGAGAATATCTTGATCCTATTGAATGATGGTTCTAATTAGTTTTCAGGTCATACTACTCTTTTACTTTTCATTATTGTTTGATCTCGTCATCAAAGAAGTTGGTCCTTCATACTCTAGTATGCATTAAAATTTATCTTTTAAACTCGAGTATAAATATATTTCTAATCGTGTTACGCACATGGATTCACTGGAAGTATTATTATACTTGAAGGACATTTTCTTTTGTTCAATTAGAGTAGGATAAGTAAATAAATAAATAAATGTTGCACATATGTGCAATGCAACCTATCTTTCATACTTTTCATACATGGGAATGTCAAAAGGTAATAAAGCAATCAGTTTAAGATATTTTGTTCCTATAGTAGATTTCTTTCTAAAAGTTATGATAATTTTGTTGGGAATTTTATGAGAAGGTAATATCTTCATCCTTTGAATGCACACATAATACTGGAAGGGTTTCAAAAGAAAAGAAGGAATACTTGTCAACGGAAGATAACACTTAAGGGAGTGCTTCATGACCAATTTCTTTTAATATCTTATTTTTCTTTAAGTTGTTAAAAAATATGCATTTGTGCTTTATACTTACCTATCTATTTTAAGACCACTATTTCACAAGGATGATCGATTAAGTGATATTTTTAATAGAAATTAAAACTAAATGTTAATTCCAAACTATTGTATTCATAACTAATAATTCAACATTTGACATTTCCCCTCAATTTTCTATTTGTAAGCATGAATAAAAATCTAGTTTCAAATAGTTCTATTGTTTTTTTTTTGCAGATGTTTGCAACCCTCTAGGCAACCTTTTTTTAGCATCTCACATTTTTTGCAGGAGGCCATGAAAAACCTCAGGCATGAGGGAGTGGATGCTAAAACCTTCATATTATTTTTCAACTTTCTTCGGCAAGGACAAATAAACATGTTCAATGGTGGAATTTGATAGTCATTTCCAGAATTTGGTATTGTTCTATTCCAGTACTACAGAATTATGTTCTAG
Source organism: Picea engelmannii (assembly GCA_009831015.1). Taxonomy (NCBI): domain Eukaryota; kingdom Viridiplantae; phylum Streptophyta; class Pinopsida; order Pinales; family Pinaceae; genus Picea; species Picea engelmannii. The sequence continues at coordinate 353,517 of ML781695.1, read as the reverse complement.
TACTTCTCTATTTCGATACTACATAATTGTGTTCTGGTACTGCTCTGTTTTGGTACTATTCTATTCTGGTAGTAGTACTATGATCACTATAAGAAAATAAGAATGACATCTACCATGTGTAAGTTTATTCCTTTATCTAGCCTTGGTAGATTACTTATGGAAAATGAGCCTAATGGAGTTTTCTTTAAGTTTTTTAGACTCCTAATAATTGTAAACACTGGCAAGCAACAACTATCCCAGGCTCGAGAAAAATCCACAGGACAATAGATGGAGTTTTCTTTAAGTTTTCGAGACTCCTAAAAATTGAAAACTTCGGCAAGAAGGAACTGGCTGGGACTCTAGAAAAATTCACAGGACAGTAGATGGAGTATTCTTTAAGTTTTTCAGACTCCTTAAAACTTAAAACACTGGCGAGAATTAATTGATATGGGCTCGAGAAAAATCCATAGAACAATAGTAGTTAGGTTTATTTTTTAATAAAATGGAAGTGGCAACAAAAGCAGTGGTTAGTTGGTTCCAAAAAGAGGAGGTTTCGACATCTCAAAAGGAGGTTGCCCAACTACATTTTCTTTCTTGTTACAAATCTTGGAACCCAATCATTTTATGACACTTCCATTGCAATTTCAACATTACTACATTACTGTGTTGATTGCAGTTTTTCCAGCATGATACTTCAATAGAACAAATTCATATGTTTATTCCTGCAGCAACAATCATTGCTAGAATTTTCTACAGATTGATACTCAGAGTATGACAACCACAAGGAAAATCCCACAAATTCCAGTTTGCAGAATACATCTTCAAATACCTCATCAAATTTTCATCTGGTACTAAAGAAACAATTTTATGTGGTGGTTTGGTACTCAGCCTGTGGTTCAGTACTAGTGGTGGAATTTTGGTAAAATTATTCTATACTTGATATCGCCCTTGTTTAACAAATCAAACTTTAGGTAATGGAGGTATGAGCTGGTTTGTACATTCTTTCCAGTAAGGATAATATAAATTATGTGCCAAAATGTTTGGTTATTTTCATGTATAGTTTCCATCTTAAGCTATCAATATCACCATCATTATTTGTTTAAGTGCAGCTTCCATGTGTATTCCACTCTTTTTTGCTAATATTACCAATGAATCCATACTATTTTCACTTAATTCCTTTGTGAAGTGGATGTGGTCATGAATGAGAAAAAATCATCCATCATGTCACTCTGTTTTTTCCCCCTGTTACTCATTTTTTTTTTCATGTTCTAGTACTAAACCCTTGCCTCGAACATTGTTGTTACGCTACATCTGTTGGAGACCTGTTTTAATCCTGACATGGGGGTATATCGACATGAACCTATGTTCCAATTTTACATAGAAACCAAGGAGTATCAATTAAGCAAGGAGAAGTTTGAAAGGACCAACCTTTCTGAAAAATTCAAGGGCCACCATAATGGAATGTCTCATGCATTTTCTCAGAGTTACGATGGAGAAAATGTTATGTTGGGAGAAACCAAGTTGAAGGTAAAAAAGGCCACCATAGCAAAAGCTACAAGCTTACCATCTACAGGTAAATTGAAGAAACAAATCGAGGAGTATAAATTTTTACACAGATATATCAACAATGAAAATGCACAGTTGAACATAATCAGAGGTTACAAGATGAACATGAAGAGGTCTCTACCAAATAAATTTCTTCATATCATACAATATACAAGAGTAATATAAAAGGATATTAAGGGTGAAGCCTCAAGTTTCAATATTTTTAAATCAATAAATTAATGTTCAGTCATGACAGAGATAGTATCAGTTTTGAGATTTTTGCATGAGGACATGCAATGATTTGGGCATGGGGGAATGTTGGGCCTCCCTTTTGATATCTCTAGTTACCCTATTTTTGTCTTTTGTCTTGACCATTATTTCCATATATGCATGAACCATATTCCTCTTATCCTCATTATTACATCCTTTAGCTACTTTTACATGTACACGAGGTAATATTCATTTAGTCATGATTTATGTGGTTTATTAATGGTTAGAATTGAATAATTAATGTTTAAATCCTTTATAATTACTTTGATTAATTTAAGAATCATTCATGACATGATTTTACCTCATCTAGTACCAATTGTGATCATCTGGTACCAACTTCTCTTATCTGGTACCAACTATGCTAGTCTGGTACTAGCATCCTACATGATTCTAGTACCAGATTTGCACCTCGATTTATGTGCAGATAAAGATGAATATCAAAATTATAGGATATGATTTTTTCTCCTTGTATATCCTATTCAGTATAATGCTGGAAATTTTTAAATATTCTCCATGGTTTTGGAAATAAATAAAGCTCTTTGAGGAAAATTTATTAAAAATACACAAATTTTCCCAGAATTTTAGGAGAAGATATTTCTAAAGTGCCATATTGCGCCTTGAGTTGTGTGTCGATGGGAGCTGATCTTTCAAAACATACAAATGGGTTTGTATAGAATGTTGGCATGTTTTACAAGAAGAGTGTGCTTGTCATTGATGGCCAGAACAACAACGAAACCAAGCCTTGCATAATAATCTATTGCAAGGAGTGCACCGATCCATAATTCGTCCAAGTATCGAAGTGTGTCTTTAAGAAGTCATGAGAGAAGAAGATGAGAAAGATCAGAAGAGATAGCGGTTTCCAGAAGTGCAGACAAGGTCCAAGAGACAGACTAATAGAGGAGCAAAGGTCGAGACCCTTGAACACTTATAAAATCTTCTAAGTCAGAGAGATCAGAAGCTCAGGAGGAAGAATGACAGTGGTTTTTGGATCACCGATCTAGAGGATCAACAACCATCTCATCAAACCAAGGTGTATGAGCCTTAGCACCTTTCAGACGCAACAGAGGGAGCTTGCTAAATTTTCAAAGTCCTGAATTGTTTTAGGGTCATCCATCGTCGAGGAGGATGGGTCACACAAGATAAACAACTCTAGAAGTTTGTGGATGAGGAGGAGGTGAAATAGTCGAAGTAGATTCTGATTTTCAATCACCAAGAGGTACATGTCAGCAAATGAATAACTCTGGGGAAATCACTTCGAAAGTTTCAGTTGAGAATTGAAACTCCTGAATTGTGGAGAGCTAGAGGATATCTGAACCGTCAAATCCAAAGAGACATGTGGCACTAGATTGTGGACTCCGAAGAAATCTATTCGAGAGGTTTTCAGTTGAGATTTGAAACTCTTGAAGCCCAAAGATCCGGAGAACCGAACAAAATCTCTATCGACTGATCATCCGAAGTATATCTCAGTCATCAGATCATCTGTAGTAAATCTCAAGCATCGTATCATCCAAGCTGGGTCTGGGTCATCTGATCCAGAAGGGATGTGGTGTAAATATGTGGATTTTAGGTAAAGGCCTGAAATAATCCTCAACTGTCTGATTCAAGAGGACACGCAATAGAATCCCATGTACTTCGAGGGGAAGTGAAGTTTGAGATTTCAGATCTCAGAAGTCTGGAGACCCGAAGGCAATATCGACTATTGAGCAGGGAAGGGCCCACATGACCATTGATCTAGTTGAAAGGTCAAATCCTTGAAGCAGAGGCAAAGTTGTTGATTGAGAAGGAAAAGTGTCTGCAGATCATCGAAGTCATAAGATTCATGTATGAAAGAAAGGAAAGTTTGACACTTGAGAATTCCGAAGTCTAAAATTCTGAAACAAATCACCGTTGTTGATTTGAAAGAGGTCATATTTGATCCGCAAGGTTGAAGGTGATAGATATGAGCTATCAATTCAAAAACACCATCAAGATCGTGAGATCGATGGTCCAGTCTCATTGTGGGGATTGAAGGTGTGCGAACTTTAAAAATTTGAGGGCGGGCCACAATCAAAACCAAAGTTTTAGAGAAAGGACATGTGGAGACTCAAAGTAAATTGTGGGGTGAAACATAGTTTGATACAAACCACCTTTGGATGCACCCACAATCGTATAGTCACGTGAGACAATCACCCAAGGTAATATCGAAAAACGGAGCTACTGCTCGCTATACCAAGATTGTGAAGAGACTTTTGAATAGGTCACCACTGGTGGTCACGTAAAGGAAGGGGCTTAGAATCCAATGAATCCAAAAACGACTGACTGTAACTGCCATAGAAGACGAAGAGTTGTGACTGATAGAGAAGCCACAAAATCTCAGAATAACAACCACTAATGATGAACATATTTAGAATAACCACCAAAGAAGATGAAGATCTACAATGATGATCATGCAGAGGACTCGATGTGAGAAAGACATGTAGAACAGAGAAGAGTGTGTGCCTTTTCGATATTTAGGCATGTGGGAAGAAATAGACGGGGTGCATGACCTGAAGGTAAGACGAGAGGTGAAACATATAGTATGCAGAGGCAACACAGATCATAAAAGGTAGAAGATAAGTTGAACAAGGGTGTTGCATAGGAGGAAAAAGAGCATAGCATAGAAGAGGAAAGAGGCAAAAGTGGAACAAAGCATAGAAGTTGAAGAAGGCAGAGGAGACATGGAGTTGTAACAGACCATATCAAAGATGGAGAAAGTAAGTAAAGTTTTATAAGATTCAATCAGGGTGGTAGGGTGGTGTTAGGGAGGATTGTAGTCCTCTAAATTCTATTTAGTGCTAGAATATATTATGGGAGTTGGTACTTCCATATAGTTGGTGCTAGAGAAACCTGGGAGTTGGTGGTTCCATCTAGTTGGTGCTAGAGAAATATGAGAGTTAGTGCTCTCTACAAGTTGTAGCATTCTATCAGAGGTTGTAGCCTCATATTTGTTTTGTTTCTCAAATACTATGATGTACATGAAGGTTGGAGCTTGATTTACATCCGAAGAAGAAGATGTTTTCTCCCTTTATGGGTTTCCTCATGAAAATCTGTGTCTCTGTGTATTCTGTGTGATTGATCAAATATTGTATATCTATGCATGTTAAGTTATCGGTAAATCATTAAATAATAATCTATAAAGATTCAGAAAAGAACGAGAAAAGTTTCAAGCTTATATTATAACTCATTCACCCCCCCTCTCAGTTATATTTCCAACAATTGGTATCAGAGTCGATGCCTTTGATCAAAGGTAGATCCATAACCTTGAACATGACTAGTCATGAAGGGAGTTCAACTAATAGAGCCCCTCTGTTTGATGGAACATTTTTTTCCTTCTGGAAAATAAGGATGAGAACATATTTAATGTCTTTGGGTGTTGATGTTTGGGATGTCGTTGAAACTGAATATGTGAATCTTGTAGTCTTGGCCTCAAAAGATGATAAGCTGGAGTTTAGATTTAATGAAAAATAAATGAATGTCATCCTTATTGGACTTGCACAAGCCCAGTTTGTCAAATTCATGCATTTTGATTCAACAAACGTTATGTGGGACAAGATGATAAGTAGTTATGAAGGTGTTAGTAACATTTTTCATCCGAGGCACAAGACTATTCAGGATTGCAAGTGGCGCGAGGAGCATTGGGCGCAGCTCACAGAAGAAATCTATTTCAGGCTTAAATCAAGCGAGCGGGCACTTCATTCTTCCGTGGAAAGAATTCATTGACAGAGCAGAGCAGCGGTTGATGGGTTGTTGCATCTAACTGAGTTGTGCTAAGTATGGCACAAAAGGTTTTTCAAGGGGCGTAAATCACGATCAGTGCAAGCGCAGTAGTTATTTCTCAAACTTGGGGTTCGTAAGTTCGGAGGGCGAACTATGTCTTTTAGTTTCGCGAGATTGCAAGTTACGAAAACTTCTCAGAGGGGGTCAACCTTCGCTGACCATCGCATCTCAGGACTTCACGAGGGGAGAATGCCAAAGTTCAATACTCGAGCTTGCGAAGCCACAAGTTGTGAAAGGCATTAGTACTTGGGCTCTAGCCAATGGTTACATGTAGAGAGCGCTGACCAGAAAGGGGGCCCGACCCGTATTTCCATCTTGGGGATCGAGAGTTTAGAAAAGGGAGCCGAGGGTCTTTGGCCCATGAACTCATGAATGACGAAAGGGAAAGAAATTTTAAAGTTGGGCCCACAGCAGTGTTGGGTGAGTCTCAGTCGTCCGTTCGAAGCGGACACCTGGCGTGCGATTAGGCTCCTCGCCTTTTCGCCCATCGCGGTTTCGAAGCGCAAAAAATAGCTCCATCATATCCCGATACGCGAATTAGTGAGAGAATTCAGGACCTAGGGCCCACAGCAACGTCGGGTGAGTTCAAGACCGTCAGATCTCAGAGGGATGCATGGCACCAGATGAAGTCGTCTCGGCGTTTCGTCCATCGCGATTTCAAAAATAGGGATTAGCTCCTTCCCATTCACAAACACCCAAAGCACCTCGGGGAAAATCACATGGTCACATCTCGTGGTCACTTGGGAAAAGAAAGGAGCCGAAGGCATTAGGGCTAGTCACTAAAAGGATCATCGTGATCTCCATGCGCCATCTGATGCGATATTGATCCTGGTTTTCGCTTGGAGTAAATGAAGGCAAGAGCGGGTGGTTGAAACCTCCTTTCATTCATTGAATGTGAGGAATGGAGGGTCTAGCAAGTGGTCTTCTCGAAGGGGGCCCTGTGTACCAATTTTTCCAAGGAGCCATGCCGAATTCTTCGAATAGACATAAAAGTCTGCACACGCTAGCTCGACACTTAATGGCTCAGCTACCTTCCTTATAGAATCCATGCGCAATTAAGGTGGCACTTGAAGAAAGATATCAGTACGAGTTTAACTGAAGGGACACCAAGCCTTGGGTGACTGGACACACCTATGTGAGAGGAATTTTCCTGAGTATATAGACTCAGTCTTTGTATTTTTTAGTATATCGATGGTTGAGCAAAGCTCCCAATTGTAAAAGTTTTGATGAAGCACTAGTCACTCTGGTTAATATAGAAGGCATTGGAGTTTTCTTACTTTATGGATGTCAGCCTCTTTTCCATCTCTTTGTTTACTGTGTTAGAACAACTCAGAATTGGAGAATCAAGTCGAGTTTTAGCTATTATAGGATGATGTAGGCTGGATCACTGTAACAGTTGCATTGTTTCTAATCAGTTTCTGTAATTTTCTTAGTGTTGAACGACTCAGAATTGGAGGATCCAGTCGAGTCACTGCTCAGTTTTTTGAATCTATGGGCCAAGAGGATCTTGGATTATGAGTTTTTCATCCTCAAGCTTCTGAAGGCCTGTTTCCCGAAGCAGTCGTGCTCGCCCTTCTCTCAAGTCTTCCATCTACCACCCTTTAATCCATTTACTGACAGAAGTTGGATCAAGACCTCCCTTGTTTTCTACATGCCAGGCCCAGTTTCCTGAGTTAAAGCCATATCATCTTGAGCCTTTATCCATTTGATCACCCCATTTATTAAAACATGACATAAAAAACTGATGGTTGTTGGGCTTTGCTCCTGCAAGCAATCCAAAAGTAACTTCTGACGCTAACGTTTATGGCATCGTTGTCGGGGACGAAGTTGAAAATTTTCCCTGGGATTGAACGGCAATGAACTTATGATTACGAACGTGTATCGGTTATCAGAGCCTTTGAAGACTTCTACTGTGCACCTGAAAACTCCATTGTGACGACTCCACTGGGGAGAACCTGCTTTATTAATTGTGGCTTCCAAAGGCAGACACACACGGTCTCATCCATAGATGCCTCTAGCTACACCTGAAACTGATCTGGAGGTGGTTCTTAGAAAAGGAAAGAACTCTGAAGAAGAAGCTTCCATCACTGAACCAAGCAATTCGCCATCTCCTTCTGTAGGAACTCCATTTTCTCCTCCTCGGTTTCTCAATAGGCCTCCTTCAGAGGTTTCCCGTTTCCTGAACTTCGGGAGTGTTCCTGCTGAGTTTTCCCCTCCTGGTTTGGGATTGGAGGGAGGAACCTTTGTCACTCCCCTCTCCTCCAAAGTTGTACCTTGGCGTAGACTCAGGACCACAAAATATTTCCCCACACCTAGTTTTACCACTCCTGCGCAAAGAGGAGCATCTGTTGACTCGATCTCGCTAGCCTTCTCCTTAAATCCCCTCTTGTTTCCCACTCCACTTCGGGACTTATTCCTAGTGTCCCCTTCACGAACTCCTTCTCCTCCAAGTTCTCCTCCACCTAATATTCCTATGGCTAGTGCTAATTCTCCTCTAAATAGAATGGATGCCATAGTCACTGCTAGATATTCTCCCTTAGTTCTACCCCATCCTATGAACCCTCTCCCTGTTGGATATTACTTGAAATACATCCCCAAGTTCACTGGAGAAGGGGATGTAACCGTGGAAGAGCAACTGGTTGCTTTCTACAGTTACACAGAAAACCTCAACATTGAAAATGAAGATGTCTGGATGAGAGTCTTCATCTAGACCCTGGATGGCGAGGTGAGGAAATGGTTTAGAGGATTGGCCCCCGGATCTATTGCTGGGATCAAAGCCCTGGATAGTGCTTTCCTGAGGTAGTGGGGCGATAGGAAAGATTTCATGTACTACATGACAGAGTTCGGGTCTCTGAAGAAGATGGAAGGAGAGTCTGTCTATGATTTCTCTAAGAGATTTAATAAGATGTATAATAAAATTCCTGCCGAAATAAATCCTTCAAAAAGCCTCAGCCAAAATTTCTTATGTTAGTGCGTTTGGCCCCTATTTATGTATTTTGTTGAGAGAATGAAGAGCCACCTCCTTAGCTCAAATGAAAGATGCAGCCATAGAGGTGGAATCCAATGTATTAGCAGCTGACAGACTGAGGAACAAGGCTGACGCAGACAGAAGAAAGGGAAGGTCAGAAACCTCAACTTCTGGATCATCAATACCCCACCTTCAAGTGGATGAACTGACCAAGATGGTGAAGTCTCTATCTACAGAGATGGAGAGAATGAAAGTCGAGGGGATCCAAGCATACAAGGGCCCTCAGAATGCTGAAAAAATAGGAGTTTTCAGGAGGCCAAACAATTTTACTCCCCCGAATGTGCAAACAGAGAGGGGAAGAGATAGAGAAGACCAGAAAATTCAGGCCCCTTTCCAAAACAATTTTGTGGCCGAGGGGGAAGAAGGGGAAACATATGATCTTGATCCTGAAATCCACTGCTTCGGAGACATTCCTCCATTTCCTCATCTCACTCAATCATCATACGAGGAGTCTCTCATGGATAGTCAGCTAAATGAACTGAGAAAGGGAGACAAGACTAGTGGCAGCCAAGGCATGTATGATCTGAGGTCCAAGAAAAAGACTATAGCATCTGACGTTCCTGAGAAGTCTACTAGAATAGAGAAGCTTGTTAATGAAGTAGCAGATGGTCACAGAGGTAAGAAGCACCAACGCATCTCTCCCATAGTCCAGAGTCATGTTCCCGAAATAAGATAAATTCCAAAGCTTGCATCTTCTTTTAATTTTGAGCATGAAATTCAAAAAATGAGAATCCCCATGCCCCTAATCGAATTGATTAAACATGGAGGGTTCAAGAAATGCTTCTCTGAGCTTTTATAGTCTGAGACCTCATGCCTTCCCATAGACTCCATCAATTTGAAAGATGAAAATCCTGCAGTAATCCTAGGTCCTATGGTAGAAGACAGGAATGACTCATCCCCTCCCTTCTACACTTCCTTGAACATCCATGACAAGGTATTGCACAACTACTTAATGGATTCAAAGGATTCTCATAACCTCATGCCCAAAAATATCATGGAAGAGTTAGGGCTAGAAGTCACCCGAGCCTATCATGACCTCTATTCCTTCGACTCCAGGAAGGTTCAATGTCTAGGAGTTATCAAAGACCTGGTCGTGACCTTGTTTCAGCTGCCCATGAAAAGTGTGGTCATGGATATTGTAGTGGTCGATGTCCCCCCCAAGTTTGGTATGTTGTTATCAAGATCTTGGATAAAAAGACTGGGGGGAACTTTGTAGATGGACCTCACATATGCTACTATCCCGGTGTTTGGAGGAGAGCATAGAAGGCTATACAAAGAATCCCAACTGGCCTATATAATCAGTGATGAAGCCAATCCTACCAAGCATCCCATTTTTTCCTTAGACACTGATTTAGGTTCCAGTGTGCTACAACTCACCAATGCTCCCGAACCTCCTCTTAAACTCAGAAAGAAGCTCACCATTTCCCCTAAATTTCCTCCCTCCATCATCCCCATCTGGAAAATGTTATTTGATGGAGCCTCTTCCAGGGAAGGTGCTGGAGCTGGGGTGGTTTTTCTGTCACCTGCTCGAGAAGACATATCTTTATCATACAAGCTAGAATTTGAAGCTACCAATAATGTGGCAGAGTATGAAGCTCTCATCATGGGGTTAAGAGCCATAAGGGAAATGGGAATTCAGGAGGTAGTAGTGTTTGGTGATGCAGAGTTGGTGGTCCCACAAATCAGAAATGCTTATCAGGCTAAGCACCCTCGACTCAGAAGTTACAAAAATGAGGTATGGGACCTAATTGACAGTTTTTTTTCAGCATTTAACATTTCTTTCATCCGAAGAGAGGAGAACACAATGGCTGATTCCTTGGCTACATCAGCAAGTAATTTCAAAGTGCCCTTGCCGCCCAAATTCAGATATGATGTGGAAGTGAAATACAGGCCCTCCATACCTGACAACGTCAAACATTGGAAAGTTTTCGAGGATGATCTCGAGGTCAAGAAATTCTGGGAGACTATCGAAGAATTTTCAGAGATGCATATCGACCAAGACTCTGTCTCTGAAGAAGAGATTGATGGGGGTAATTTTTTGAATAAGATTGCAGAGCGTAACATTGTGCAACTACCCAACAATCATATTCCAAGAGGACTGGTTCCTTTGGAAAGGATTTTTTATAGAAACAATGTGTCATTAAAAGGGGAGACCACAGAGGATGACACTAGTACTATTCATTGCAACATTGGGACCGAGAATGAGCCCAATTTTGTCAAATTGTCAAGAAGTTTGACAGAGGAGTAGAAGTCCAAATACACTGTACTTTTGAAGGAATTCGCTGACGTGTTTGCCTGGACCTACGAAGACCTCAAAACATATGACACTGCTGTCATCGAGCATAAAATCCCATTAAAAGAGGAGGCAAAACCATTTAGGTAGAAGCTGAGACAGATCAATCCTATGCTATTGCCTATCATGGAGAGGGAAGTGAAGAAGCTACTTCAAGCTCAAATCATTGTACCACAGAGGTATTCAGAGTGGGTGGCCAACTTGGTGCCAGTAAGTAAAAAGAGTGGAGAGATATGGCTTTGTGTAGACTTCAGAAACCTGAACAGGAGCTCACGAAAGGATAACTACCCCTTACCAAAGATGGAACATATACTGCAGAGGGTAATAGGAGCTTCCAGAATGTCCATGATTGATGGTTTCTCTGGCTACAATCAGATCTCTATCCTACACGAGGACATGGAAAAGACAACATTTACCACTCCATGGGGCACATTCATGTACACCAAGATGTCATTTGGATTAATGAATGCAGGGGCAACATTTTAGCGTGCCATGGATATAGCTTTCGTCGACAAAAAGGATAAATTTGTGGTCGTCTATCTGGATGACATCACAGTGTTTTCAAAGTCTGATAAAGAGCATTGTTGTCACCTCAGGAAGGTTTTCCTGAAATGCAAGAGTTTTGGCATTTTATTAAACCCTAAGAAGTCTCTGTTTTCCATGCAGGAGGGAAAATTACTAGGCCACATAGTATCAGTGGAAGGAGTCAGGATTGACCCTAGCAGAGTTGAAGCAATACAAGCCTTATCAATCCCGAGGTCCAAGAAGGAGGTCCAATCCTTCCTTGGTAAGATTAATTTTCTGAGGAGGTTTGTGCCTACCTTTGCTGAGGAGGTAAAACTTATAGCGACCATGCTAAGGAAAGGAAATGAAGTGAGGTGGACTTATGAATCACGACATTACTTTGAGAAAATAAAGAAAGCCCTGACTGAAGCCCCCATGCTTATTAGTCCCGACTACTCAAAGGATTTCCTTATTTTCTCCTTTGCCTCACCTGACATGGTGGCTGTTGTTTTATTACAGACAAACAAGGTTGGACTTGAACAGCCTATCGTCTATTTCAGCCGAGCATTGAGGGATGTCTAAGTCGGGTATAACACTATGGAGAAGTAGGCCTATGCCCTGGTAAAGGCTCTCAAGGCATTCAGAATCTATGTCTTGCAGTAAAAAATCATCGCTTACGTCCCCTTAGCTATTGTTAAAGACATTTTTATCCAGCCTAACATAGACGGGAGAAGAAGTAAGTGGATACCCAAGATTCTGGAGTTTGACCTGGAAATAAAGCCTACCAAATTGATCAAAGGTCAAGGCTTAGCCAAGCTGTTGGTTGAAGCCAATTGCCAAGATTCGGGGATAGGTTTCATCAATGAATGATCAGGAATCCAGCAGGGTTGGCTGTCTGAAAGAGACCCTCAAAGGAAGCCCCCATTGGCCTGATGTCCTTGGTATAAGGATGTCATATACTTCCTGCAGGAGTTGTGGCCGCCTGATGGCTTGCTAAGAAACAAAGCAAGAGATTTGAAGCTCAAGGTAGTCATATATTTCCTTATTGATCAGATCTTATACTGGAAAGACCCCCTGGGGGTACTATTAAAATGCATGGATCCACAAGAGGCCGACAGGATCATGTTTTAATTTCACAACGGCCTATGTGGAGCACACCACTTCTGGAAGGCCACAACCCACAAAATCCTCAAGGCTGGATACTACTTTCCCACCGTATTCACTGACGTCTGTAGAAGGGTCCGAGCTTGCATCAAATTTCAAAGAGTTTCAGGAAAGCAACAACTCAGGTCTCTGCCTTTACATCCTGTGGTTGTTTCTGGACCCTTCCAGCAATGGGGCATAGATTTTATTGGAGAAATCCACCATGCTTCCAGTGGGCAGCACAGATGGATCCTAAGTGCCACAGACTTCTTTACCAAATGGATTGAAGCTATCCCCACCAGGAGTTCTTCCCACAAGGTAATTATTGGATTCCTAGAAGACCTCATCACAAGATTCGATTGCCCAAGAAAGATCGTTACAGATAATGCAACCTCATTCAAGGTTGAACCGCTGGTTAAGTTCTATGAGCAATTCAGAATCAAGTTGATTCACTCCACTCCATACTATCCCCAGGGAAATAGTTTAGCAGAATCCTCCAATAAAAGTCTCATAAGGATCATCAAAAGATTATTGGAGGACAAAAAAAAGGCTTGGAATTCAAAGATGAAACTCTCTCTATGGGTTGATCGGGTGACTACAAAGAGATCTATAGGCATCTCCCCTTTCCAGTTAGTATATGGAGCAGAAGTTGTCTTCCCTTCTCAGTTGGCCATTCCCGTAGAGAAATTCTTCCAAGATTATCAAGAAGAGCCTAATGACATGGTCAGAAGGATTCACCAACTGGCAGAAGTCCAATAGGCCAGAGAGAAGGTGATGATTAGAGTTTAGGACCACCAACAGAGGATCAAGCATGTTTTTGATAAGAAATCCAGGAAGGAGGAGTTCCAGGTAGGAGACCTGGTACTAAAATGGGATGCTCCTAAATAAGACAAGGGCAAGCACGACAAATTTGAAGCCCTGTGGATCAGGCCCTTCAAAATCTCAGAGGTTTTCTCGAATAACACATATCATCTACAGGATTTGGAGGGTGAAGAAGTTTTCAGCAGCCCAGTAAATGGGTATTTTCTTAAAAAGTGTTTTGTCTGGGCCTTCCGTGGCTCCTGTGTTTTGTAAATATTGTCTTTTTTGTTCTTCGTTTTTACTTTTATTGTTTCGGCTTAGTAAATGACTCCATAGCCCAACAACAAGGCACTGGAACTGCAAAATGAGTCCTTAGAGCATCACAGGGACGACTCTATTCCCCATGGAGCCTAATGTTAGTAACATTTTTCATCCGAGGCACAAGAGTATTCAGGATTGCAAGTGGCGTGAGGAGTGATGGGTGTAGCTCACAGAAGAAATCTATTTCGGTCTTAAATCAAGCGAGCGGGCACTTCATTCTTCTGTGGAAAGAATTCATCGACAGAGCAGAGCAACAGTTGATGGGTTATTGCAGCTAACTGAGTCGCGCTAAGTATGGCACAGAAGGGTTTTCAAGGGGCGTAAATCAAGATCAGTGCAAGAACAATAGTTATTTCTCGAACTTGAGGTTCGTAAGTTTGGAGGGCAGACTATGTATTTTAGTTGTGCGAGATTGTGATTTACGAAAAGTTCCCAGAGGGGGTCAACCTTCACTGACCATCGTGTCTCGGGACTTCATGAGGGGAGAATTCCAAAGTTCAATACTCTAGCTCGCGAAGCCGCAAGTTGCGAAAGGTGTTAGTACTTGGGCTCTAGCCGACAGTTACATGCAGAGAGCGCTAACCAGAAAGGGGGCCCGACCTGTATCGCCATCCTGGGGATCGGGAGTTTATAAAAGGGAGTCGAGGGTCTTTAACCCATGAAATCATGAATCATGAAAGGGAAATAACTTTTAAAGTTGGGCCCACAGTAGCGTCGGGTGAGTCTCAACCGTCCATTTGAAGCAGACACCTGACACATGATTAGGCTCCCTGTCTTTTCGCCATCGCGGTTTCAAAGCGCAAAAAATAGCTCCATCATATCCCGATACGTGAAGTAGCGAGAGAATTCAGGACCTGGGGCCCACATCAGCATCGGGTGAGTTCAAGACCGTCAGATCTCAGAGGGACACATGGCACCAGATGAAGCCATCTCGGCATTTCACCCATCACGATTTCAAAAACAAGGATTAGATCCTTCCCATTCGTGAATGCCAAAAGCACCTCAGGGACAATCACATGGTCATAGCCCATGGTCACTTGGGAAAATAAAGGAGTCGAAGGCGTTAGGGCTAGTTGTCAAAAGGATCATTGTGATCTCCATGCACCATATGATGTGATCTCGATCCTGGTTTTCGCTTGGAGTAAATGAAGGCAAGAGCGGGTGGTTGAAACCTCCTTTCATTCATTGAATGTGGGGAATGGAGGGTCTGGCAAGCGATCTGCTCGAAGGGGGCCCTGTGTACCAATTTTTCCAAGGATCCATGCCAAAGTCTTTGAATAGACAGAAAAGTTTGCGCACGCTAGCTCAGCACTTAATGGCTCAACTACCTTCCTTACAGAAGCCATGCGCAGTTAAGGTAGCACTCGAAGAAAGATATTAGTACGATTTTGACTGAAGGGACACCAAGACTTGGGTGATTTGACAAGCCTCTGTGAGAGGAATTTTCCTGAGTATATAGACTCACTCTTTGTATTTTGTAGTCTATCGATGGTTGAGCAAATCTCCCAATTGTAAAAGTTTTGATGAAGGATTGGTCGCTCTGGTTAATATAGAAGGCATTGGAAATTTCTTACGTTATGGATGTTATCCTCTTTTCCATATCTTTGTTTACTTTGTTAGAACAACTCGGAATTGGAGGATCCAGTCGAGTTGTAGTTTTTATAGGATGATGTAGGATGGATCACTGTAACAGTTGCATTGTTTCTAATCAGTTCCTGTGATTTTCTTAGCGTTGAACGGCTCGGATTTGGAGGATCCAGTTGAGTCACCGCTCAGTTTCTTGAAGCTCTAGGCCAAGAGGATATTGGCTTATAAGTTTTTCATCCTCAAGCTTTTGAAGGCCTGTTGCCCAAAGCAGTCATGCTCTCCCTTCTCTCAAGTCTTCCATCTAGCACCCTTTAATCCATTTACTGACAAAAGTTGGATCAAGACCTCCCTTGTTTTCTACATACCAGGCCCAGTTTCCTAAGTTAAAGCCATATCATCTTGTGCCTTTATCCATTTGATCACCCCATTTATTAAAATGTGACATAAAAAAATGATGGGCGTTGGGATCTTCTCCTGCAAGCAATCCAGGAGTGACTTCTGATGCTAACAGAAGGTAATGAAAAGGTGAAAGAGGCAAAACTACAGACTCACATACTGAAATTTGAGTAGTTAAAGATGGATGAAGAATAAAATATCAGTAAGTACTTCTTACGTATAGAAGAACTTGTCAACACTATGAAAGGTCTAGGTGAAAATATAGATGAACCTTTTCTAGTCAAGAAAATATTAAGATCTCTTCCTGATAGATTTAACTCAAAGGTCTCTGCTATAGAGGAAATAACTAATCTCAAGACATTGACACTAGATCAACTTCTTGAAACCCTAACTTCTTATGAAATGATAATCACCAAAAGTAAATCCACTTCAAGAGAGGCATCCTTTAAAGCAGAGAAAAACATAGACTCCAATATAGATGAGATTGAAGCTAATTTTGTGAGAAGACTGATGAAAGGATCAAGCAAATACAAAGGTAAACCGCCCTTCAAATGTTTTAGTTGTGGTAAGATAGGTCATTTTGAATCTAAGTTTCCTCACAAAAGAAAGTTTTAGACATATGACGATGAAGATAAGCACAAACACAAGAAGGTATATAAAGAGAGTAATTTAAAGAAGAAAATCCTTTGTGTAAACAATTATGATGATCCTTCAGATGATGAAACTAGTGACTCATTTATTGAAAGTAAAATAAATGATATCATGTTAATATATTTATAAGACCTAAATACTAAATATCCAGGAAGTGAGTTCGATGATTGTGAAAAAATAGTAGATCTTGAAGGAGAAATTGTCAGTGCCATGGAAGAGATTGATAGACTCATAGAAAAGAAAAGAAAACAAAAACAGTTACTTCTCAGGTATGAGAAAACAACCAATGAACCATCTAAATAAATTGCTTTGTTGAAGGTTAAGTTAGAAGAAGCTAAGAATATTGAAGACATCCTCAAACAACAATTGAAGGAAGCTGAAACAAAAGGTGAAAAAATGGAATTTGAAGTAGTGACCATCAGAAACGATCTAGAGAAATTTCAGGACTTATATTATCAGAACATGACAAGTATTAAAGCCTCATAAGGATTGGCCTCCATTCTGAATCAACAAAGGAATTAAAATTTGAAAACTGGTTTGGATTATGAAGAGGGATGAAGTAGTATTCATACAAGCAACAAAGAATCCATGAAGTTTTTCAAATATACAACCATTGACAACAAAAAACCTCCAGAAACAAAGGAAGATAATCAACCGCTTAGGAGGAGTGAAGAAAAAGGTACAAGAACTGAATCTCTAAAACAAAGAAATAATACACCCTCTACTCAAGGAAATCATCATCATGGAAGGAATCGACCTTCTCAAATAAGACAACCATTTTCTAGGTACAAAGAATTTTTTAATGGATATTATTTTTATTGTTCTCACTTTGGCCACAAAGCTGTAAATTGTTCTTTAATATTTATACATGAGCAATCAAGACTGCTAAGGGACAAATATCTGCCACAATAAAGAATGAGACATCCAAATAACAAACAACCAAAGACTACAAATCATGTGATGTCTGGGAAAAAGACACATATTAATCATAACAATCATTATGATCCTTTATTCAATGAACCATAATGTTACATCTTCCATAATTATGAACATAAAGTTGTAGACTATCAATTAAAGAACTATAAGCCAGATTCAAATCACAAAGATGAAAACGTCAAGATTTGGAAGAAGATTGAAGATAACAAGTGTGGATTAGTATTTTCAATAACCCTTCATATATTGACAGTGGATGCTCCATTCATATGACAGGTGACAAAAGTAAGTTACCATCACTCAAAGAAAGTAAATCAGGAAGTGTGACTTTTGGAAATGAAGCTCCGGGAAAGATCAAAGGTAAAGGTCTAGTAAGCTTAAGTAATGGAAGAGGCAAAGCTCAAGATGTATTATTTCTTGATGGTTTAAAGAACAATATTCTTAGTGTCAGTTAGATGTGTGACAAAGGATGTGAATTCATGTTCACTGCCAAGAATTGTAAAATAAAAACATTGAACACAGGAGAGATGATTGCAAAAGGGGTTAGAACTGAAAACAATGTCTATATTCTGAAGGAAGATAAGGAGAAACATCATTTAAGAAAATTTGATGAAATTTGGTTATGGCACAGAAGGCTTGGACACCTAAATTTTGATCATATTGTCAAACCGAATAATGAAGGTGTTGTGAAAGATCTTCAAAGAATATCTAAGCCTCATAACTCTGTATGTGAATCTTGTCAAATGGGGAAGTTGACTTGTGCTCCATTCAAATATAAAAGTTTCACATCTTCGGATAAACTAATTCAACTTGTTCATATGGATCTATGTGGACCATCACGAAGGGAAGGAACTGGAGGAGACTATTACTTTATGCTAGTCATTGATGACTTCTCCAGACTTACGTGGGTTTCCTTTCTGAGAGAAAAATATGATGTGTTTGAGAAGTTCAAAACGTTTAAGGCGTTAGATGAGAATTATATAGGAAGGAAGTTAAAGGCAATTCACTCAAACATAGGAGGATAATTCATGTTAAGATATTTCAAAGAATTTTGTGATAGACATGGAATTAAAAGAGAATATACTATTCCAGCTACTCCCCAACAAAATGGAGTTGTAGAACACCAAAATAGATCAGTTCAACAGATGGCAAGGGCTATGATGAGTGAAACGGGCATTTCATAAACCTTCTGGGTGGAATTTGTTCACACGACTGTTCATATTCTGAACAAAGCGCATCTAAGGCCAAACAATGATAAAACTCCATATGATTTGTGGTTTGGTCAACCTGCATCAATCAAGCACTGCAAAGTATTTGGAAGTAAATGCTACATAAAACATAATGATGATCATCTGGGAAAATTTGATGATAGAGTTGATGAAGGTATCTTCTTAGGATATGCAATGAACAGTAAAGGACACATATGCTTTAACAAAAGAATGCATAAATTAGTAGACTGTATCGATGTTCGAATTGATGAAGAAGCTCATGTAAAAGATCAATAAAGAATAAGCACTAAGTCATATGAAAAAGGTGAAGAGAATAATGAAAATGAAGAACAACAGATCTCAGAGTCACAAGAAGATGATGAATCAGATGGAGAAGATACACCTAGACAAGAAGAGTCCAGACAACAATCAACATCAGATCCTTCCTCCATAATTAGTCAAAAGAATCATCCTGAATGTCAGATAATTGGTGAGAAGACAAAGGTGTACAAACCAGGAGAAGGATAATCAAAGAAACTGAGAAATCATATATATCCTTCATATCCATGGTGGAGCCCAAGAACTTTCATGAAGCCAGTAAATATGTAAATTGGTTAAAATCAGTGAATGAGGAACTGGATCAGATTGAAAATAATGACACTTGGGAACTCGTTCCTAGTCCAACAAATAAAAATGTAAGAGGATCCAAATGGGTCTACAAAAATACGATGAATGAGCACGGAAATATTGTAATAAATAAGGCTAGATTGGTCTGCAAAGGATATGCTCAAATAGAAGGACTGAATTTTGATGAAACATTTGTGCTTGTAGCAAGATTAGAAGCTATTAGAATATTTCTTGCCTATGCTTGTCATAAAAGGTTTAAAGTATATCAAATGAATGTCAAGTTAGATTTTATATATGGATATCTAAAAGAAGAAGTATATATGGAACAAACAAAGGGTTTAGAACTGTCAGATAACCCTGACTTCCTCTGCAAGCTGAAGAAATCCTTATATGGGTTGAAACAAGCTCCTCATGCCTGGTATTACAGACTAGATAAGTATCTTAAAGACAAAGGGTTCAAGAGAGGAACAATTGACAACAATCTATATATATAAAAAAAGGTTAATGATTTTCTCATTGTGTTGGTCTATGTACATGATATCATATTTGAAAGTAATAATGCTTCATTGGTACAATGGTTTGCTTCTTCCATGCAGTTTGAATTTTAAATGTTTATGATAGGGGAACTGCCAATTTTTCTTGATCTAAAAATTACTCAGAGGTCTGAAGGAATATTTCTTTCTCAAGAAAAATATCTAAGATAAATGTTGAAAAGGTTTCAAATGGAATATTCTAAACCTGTGAGCACACCTATGGTCACTGGATGCAAGTTAAGAAAGGATGATGACTCACCTAATGTTGATCAGAGTTCATATAGGTCTATGATAGGTAGCCTATTGTATATCACATCATCTCGTCTAGACATAATGCATGTTGTTGGAATGGTAGGAAGGTATCAGTCTACACCTAAACAGAGTCATCTACTAGATATCAAAAGAATATTCAAATACCTGAAAGAAATAATGAACTATGGCCCATGGTATCCTAGGAATAAAAAATTTCAATTATCAGTCTATTCAGATGTCAATTGGGCTAACTACATGGATGAAAGGAAAAGAACAAGTGGAGGTGCATTCTTCTTAGGATATTCTCTTGTAGCATGGTTGTGTAAGAAGCAAGGTTCCATTTCCTTATCGACTAAAAAAGTTGAGTACCTTGTAGCTACCACTTCTTGTACCCAAATATTATGGATGATTCAGACACTTGCAGACTTGGAGGTAAAGTATATTGCATCGATACCAATTCATTGTGATAATACTAGTGCAATTAGTGTGTCCAATAATCTTGTATTTCACTCCAAGACCAAGCATATACCCATCAAGTATCACTTATTGAGGGAATAGGTAACCAACATTGTTGTTTATGTGCATTATATTCCATCCAAAGATCAAATTTCTGATATCTTCACTAAACTGCTTGCAGAAGCTCAGTTTGAGTATCTATGCTAGAAGTTGGGAATGACCCCATTATCAAGTTAAAATAGTCTATCTGATCAGGGGGAGAGTGCTCATAGTGTATCTAATTAGGGGGAGAGTGATTATTGTCTCTCTGATCATGGGGAGAACAAATTCACTCTCATTTTTCTTTGACATTGATGTCAAAGGGGGAGAAAAGGTGTGGTCTAGATGCTACAAATGGAGGTAAAAGTAGCATAGTGCAGCCTTTCAGGGTTTCCATCAATGCCAAAGGGGGATATTGTTGACATGTTTTACAAGAAGAGTGTTCTTGACATTGATGGCCAGAACAACATCGAAACCAAAACTTGTGTAAGAATCTGTTGCAAGGAGTGCACAGATCGACAATTTGACTAAGTATCGAAGTGACTCTTTAAGAAGTCATGATAGCATAAGACGAGAAAGATCATATAAGATAACGGTTTCCAAAAGTGCAGACGACGTCCAAGAGACAGAATCGCGGGAGGATAAAAGGTCGAGACCCTTGAACACTTAGAAAACCTTCTAATTCAGAAAGATCAGAAGCTCAGGAGGAAGAATGACAATGGTCGTTGGATCACCGATCTAGAGGACCAACAATCATCTGATCAAATCAAGGTACATGAGCCTTAGCACCTTGCACATGTAGGAGAGGGATCTTTCCAAAGTTAATAAGTACCGGAGTGTTTTAGGGTCGTCCATCATCAAGGAGGATACGTGGCACGAGATCCACAAATCCAGAAGTTTATGGACGAGAATGAGGTGAAATAACCGAAGTAGATCCTGATTGTCGATCACTAAGAAGTACATGTCAGCAGATCAATAACTCTGGGGAAATCACTTCGAGAGTTTCGTTTGAGAATTGAAACTCCTGAAGTCCAGAGAGCCTAAGGAGATCTGGATTATCTGATCCAGAGAGACACATGGCACCAGATTGTGTACTCCAGAGAAATATGTTCAAGAGGTTTTCAATTGAGATTTGAAACTCCCGAAGCCCGGAGAGCTGGAGAGCCGAATTAAATCTTGATTGTCCTATCATCCAAAGTATATCTCAGTCATCAGATTGTCCAAAGAAAATATCAAGCATTGGATTATCCGAGGTGGATCTGGTCCATCTAATCCAGAAGAGATGTGGCACAAATATGTCGATTTCGGGTAAAGGCCCGAAGTAAGCCTCAACCATATGATTTAAGAGGACACGCGACAAAATCTCGTGTACTTCGAGGGGAAGTAAAGTTTGAGATTTTAGATCTCAGAAGTCTAGAGACCAGAAGGAGATCTCGACCGTTGAGGGAGGAAGGGCCCACATGACCATTGATATAGTTGAAATATCAAATCCCTAAAGCAAAGGCAAAGCCGTTGATTGAGAAGGATAGGTGTCTGTAGATCATCGACTCCGAAATATTGGCATATGAAAGAAAGGAAATTTTGAGACTTGAGAATTCTGAAGTCTGGAATTCTGAAACAAATAACCATCATTTATTTGAAGGAGGTCAGATATAATCCATAGGGTTGAAGGGGATAGATTTGAGCCATCATTTCAGAAGCACCGTCAATATCATGAGATCGACGTTCAAGTTGCATTGCAGGGATTGAACGTGTGTGAACATTAAAAAGTTGAGGGCGGGCCGCAATCGAAAACACGATTTTGGAGAAAGGACACATGGAGACTCAAGGTAAATTGCAGGGTGAAACATAGTTTGATCCAAACCACCTTTGGATGTGATCGCAATCATGTGGTCATGTGAGATCATCTCACAAGGACATATAGAAAAAAGGAGCTAGTGCTCTCTAGACTGAGATCGTGATGCAACTTTTGAATAGGCATGTGGTCACCTCTAGTGGTCACGTAAAGGAAGGGGCTTAGAAGCCAAAGAAGCCAAAATGACTGATTGTAATTGCCATAGAAGATGAAGAGTTGCGAATTCTAGAGAAACCACAAAATCTTAGAATAACGACCACTAATGATGAACATATTTGGAATAACCTCCAGAGAATATGATGAGTTAAAATGATGATCATGAAGAGGAATCAGCATGAGAAAGACATGCAGAACAGAGAAGAGTGTGTGCTTTTGTGATAGCTAGGCATGTGTGTGGAAATAGACGGGGTGCATGACCTTAAGGTAAGATGAGAGGCACAACATATAGTATGTAGAGGTATAACAAAGCATAAAAGGTAGAAGAGAATCTGAGCAGGGGTGGTGCGCAGGAGGAAGAAGAGCAGAGCATAGAAGAAGAAAGAGGCATAGAGGAACATAGCATAGAATTTGAAGAAGGTAGAGGAGACATGGAGTTGTAATAGACCATATCACAAATAGAGAAAGTAAGTAAAGTTTTGTAAGATTCAATCAGGGTGGTATGATGGTGCTAGGGAAGATTGTAGTCCTCTAAATTCTAGGTGGTGCTAGAATATATTATGGGAGTTGGTGCTTCCATCTAGTTGGTTCTAGAGAAACCTGGGAGTTGGTGCTTCCATCTAGTTGGTGCTAGAGAAACCTGGGAGTTGGTGCTAGAGAAATTTGAGATTTGGTGCTCTCTGCAAGTTGTAGCTTGCTAGAAGAGGTTATGGCCTCATATTTGAGTTGGTGCTCAAAGAATATGATGTACATGAAGGTTGGATCTTGATTGACATCAATAACACATTAAATAATAATCTAGAAAGATTCATAAAAGAACAAGAAATGTTTTAAGATTATATTATAACGGATTCACCCCCCCCCTTTCAATTATATTTCCAACATAGAACCCCACCAGCTTGAACACCCAAAAATGGTTTGGAAAAATCATCTACTACCTGGAAGATACGAAGGATTCTTTGAGGCAAATTTGCCTAAATTGCACAATTTTTTTAAATTCTAGGATCATGCCCAGATTTGTGGAAAATGCATTACCTTGATTAGATAATGGTTGTAATCAACCTCCATTTATGGAAAATGGTTGTGATTTGATCGTTCATGGATTGGCTACTCTAGAGCCAAATTTTTAATGTAAAAAATATATAATTTGAGTTATGGCTCTAAGCCAAGGGGAGGAATTGTTATGCTGTAAGATTGGTTCTTGAAGGAGAGAAATGAAGTAAATCACAAACATGTTGTAAGTTTTTCTTTGGAACAACTATGAATTGTATCTCCATTTTTATGAATCAATGCTATAACTTCTGTTATCAATTATATGTTTGTGTTTACACCTTCTCTACTGTAAGTTATCTTAAGAGCTACCTTGTTGGTATGACAAAGGCCCACAAACCCAACGAAGGTAAGTCTCTTTGTAATTAATTGTGAATATGATTTTGATTTCCTGTGTGTGTGTGTGTGAACAAAGTATTTTCATATTTTGATTTCCTCTGTGTGTGTGTGTGTGTGAACAAAGTATTTTCATATTTTGATTAAGCATTTAATTCCTTCTCTGATATGTTTTAGTGATACATTTGGTAGCAGGTCTTATGTATGTATGGTAATTTTGAATAAGAGAGAGTTGTGTATATGATATCTTTGTGTAATGGTTTGACATATTTGTGTGAGTGCTCAAGGACAATTATTTATTTTAAGTTCTTTAAGGTTCTGTCTAGACAAATGCTATAGTGTTGTTTCCATTCTGCATATCTAGGAATGAGTTGGATCTCTATCTTTCACTGTACATGAACCTGTAATGGATCATCCTACCATACTAATATTTATTTCTTAGAATTAATTAGGTTTCACTTTGCATATATAGGAACAATTAAGACCTCCATCTCTCACATACATGCGCTTACAATGTAGTGTTTATACTCTGTTTGGTAGTTTTTTTAGCTCAGTTAAGTTAATGAGTGATTGTGTGGTTGTTAATTGATATTACACCTAAGAATATCTATCATACCCAGACAGATGGGAAGCCCAATATAGTCAACAAATGGATCAAGGGGTACTTGAGGATCTATGTGTCAAGGAAACAACAGGCATGGATAAAATGGTTTCATATCGATGAGCATTGCTACAACACCACTCATCACATGTCCATCAAGGTGATCCCATTCACAACATTGTATGGATATGATGCTCCATATTTTTTGGATTTGGAATTTGGAGAGAGTAGAAATCCCAAGGAAAAGGAATGCTTACAGGAAATTTAGGACATCTTAAGAGTCCTGAAGGAAAATCTGCAGACCGCTCAGAATCAACAAAAAATGCATACATAAAGATAGAGGGTAGAACACATATTTGAGGTTATATATCTCATATTTCTTAGATTACAGTCATACAAAGAGCCATTGTTGAAGAGGAGTGGTGCAGAGAAACTTAAGTCCCACTTTTATGGACCCTAAAAGGTGGTTAGGAGAGTTTGGGAAGTAGCATGTGAGCTGGAGCTACTAGAAGGAAGTAAGATCCACAATAAATTCCATGTATAATTCCTTAAGAAGGAATTGGGACAATAGGTCACCGCTTTGGTATATATTCCTCCACTATATGAGGAAGACTAGTTGGTTCTAAGCCCCAAGAGGATAGTT
This sequence comes from Picea engelmannii, assembly GCA_009831015.1. Lineage (NCBI taxonomy): Eukaryota > Viridiplantae > Streptophyta > Pinopsida > Pinales > Pinaceae > Picea > Picea engelmannii. Next base: position 328,515 of record ML781695.1, on the reverse strand, counting down.
GATGTTATGGAATGAAGACTAAGGAGAAGGTTCATTCGGGAGTATTTGGTTGTATGGAGAGAATTTCACACAAAATATGATACCTAGGAAGGGGAGAAAATATTACAACACCTTAATCTATAATTGCTTGAGGATGAACAATCTTAGGAAGGGAGGATTGTAATTTCCTCTTCCAATTGAATATGATGGAGGGGGACTCAATATCCTATATGAGTCTTGTAGGATATAGTAAACAAGGAGAAATAGATTCAAGGAAGTGTCACTAGGTTAAAATATGTACAAACCCTAAAAGTGGCATTAAATAAAATAAATAATTATATTTAAATGGAGTTGGAGGAAAATATTTTATTTGGTAAATATGGGGGAAATATCTAGAAGGTCCAAAGGAAGGATAAATAGAGGCGTAAGCCTTCCCATTTTCATTATGATTTGATATCTTATTTAGTGCTCTTGTAGCCATCATTTTCATTGGGATTTTGGGAAAAACACTTCCATTGTAGGTTTAGTTTTGGTGGTGCAATATCCACCCTAGATAGATAAGAAAGGGATTCATCCGGATTCTTCTTGGAGATCTTGTGGCTCTTGATTTTTTTCCGGAGAGAGTTCAATTAGCAAAAAGTATTTACAAAGAGTTCTAGGAGGGATCCATTTATCATATCCACGATTATCAAAGGGTTTGATGCATCCATAGCAAGATGAGTCCCCACGGGTTGAGAAAGGGTCATCACATGAGGCTCCACGAGACATCCCATAGGTGTCATAGTAGATCGGATCTGAATAGGCATTCTAAAGAGTTGGAGGACCGGTTGCAGAGTGGATGTCACTAGAGCAGAGCATTTTAGGGCTTGTAGATCCTTGGGCTTCATCGATTGGAATCATTCCAGGTTTCTTGTGTTGTTTTTGTAGTAGATTGTGATGCTTCCTGAGAACCATTAGCTTTTATTCTTATCCATATTTTGTAGTTGTTATTACAACCAATAGTTATCATTGTACTTATTTTTGGGAGTTTCCATCCATAATAAGATGTGATGGTTATCTTCTCTAAATATTGTGTAATGGATGTTTTCTATTTGTTTGACAATATTCCTCATTGATTAAGATGTTGAAAACACATTAACTTAAGAAGGAACATTAATTTGGGGCAAAAATGTAATATCTCCACCCAACCTAGTTGGGGACATTACGTTAGTACTGTAGGTGCCTATTATTGCACCAAAAAAAAACTTTATAATTTAACGCATTCATATATATGAATGCATAATACTGTGTGTGAGACCCTACAAAGATTATAGTTGACATCTTATCTTTTTGCATCCTGTTACCATGTGTTATCTAAAACTTGTACAAGAAATATTATTGTGCCCTTGACACCTCCACAACAACGACTTAAAAAATGATAGTTTTTCTATAAATCTTCTATTTAACCATGAACACTTGTGCATCTTATCTTATCAACCAGGGTTTCCAATGTACTTGTGATATGTATCACAAGATGTTTTTAGGATACAAATCTGTAACTTGCATTAGTTTCCTAATATGCTTCTACAAGAAGGAAATTGCATTATAGAAAATCATCAAATGCAGGAACTAGCTTCTAACACGTATGATTTATAGTCTAATATATGGCTCCCCTTAGATTTATACCATGAATGATATAATGATGTGATAACACTTCTCTTTCTCTGTTATTACACTTTCATCATGAGAGTGTTCTAATAACCTACTTCAACAACTAAGCATTTCAAAGAAAATAAATTCTAGGAGAAAAAGTAACATAAACAAGGTAAAAGCTACAACATATAAACTATATACAAGATATCTCCATTCTAGGATTAATGGAAATATTAACTATAAACATTATAACACTATGTATTTGTGGATTGTAATTTATACTAGTTTGTGGATCTCCTATGCATTGCAATTGAAATGATTGTGTCAAACAAATGATTACATCATTATTATAGAAACACAACTCTAATCGGCTGGGTTAGAAATTTAATTCTATCATACATACATGACCATAACTTGCAAATGAAATAGAACAAAGTAAAATTAGAAAGATGAAATAGATAAAGGAATACAAACTAATCTATGTACAACAAAGTGAATATAAAAGTCATCTATGTATCCACAACTCTTGTTCTCTAAAGTGGCCCCCCTCTAGAGATCAGGGAACTGGGATATGTTATAATGACAATAGAAATTCAAAATCATAACTCATGAATTCAAGAAATGAAAATCAAATGTTGTAGATCTTTGGATGCTCTATATTTTATTCCAGAAATCCCAATATTCTACATTGTATATCCAAATGCCCCTATGGGTTCATTCCCCTTAAGTTATATAGAAGAATGTAATATTCTATTTTAGTAACAATAAAACAAACTCTTAACTACCAATAAATACATAAAACAGTATTCCCATGTTCCTCATTTTTCTAGTTGAGAAGACGGTTCTGATCAACTACTAATTTTCACTTTAAGTTGCAGGGGGGATGAAATCTAGTTGCAATCAATCCAAAATATGAATTGATGGTGTACTCATATCTCCGATGTGGTGCGGGATGAAAGGATCAACGAAGAGAGGGTGATATTTATTGTGTATATTCCTCAACCAACTCCCATTAATTTTGTAAATCAAGTAGATAGTTGTGTTTTGTCTAAAATTAGTCTTAGATATTCTAGGTATTAATTCAAATGAAAACCATCATGTTTCCCTTTCTCGATTGAATTATTGAGATATTTCAATATTCCAGGGATCAATTGGATTTTTTGTAACACCCTAAGAATCAATTTGAGTATGGGTTGCTTGCATATTCTTCATTACCTTGTTTTTAACATTCCCTTATCAACCATATATAATCTAGAAACTCATTTAAAAGAAAACCCTACAATCATTCACACTTTAGAACATGATAAGAAATGGAAAATCCATAGCAAAGCATTGCAAACAATTCAAAATCACTTGTAACCTTAATTATAGATAAGAAATAATGAAAATCTAATCAAAGGACATCTGATGATCCAAGTATTATCAAGGGACCATTGTATAAGAAAAAGAGGGATTTTGGGGAGGTTTAGAGTGGGAAAAGGATAGGTTATGATAGTTCAAAATCATACCATATAGGATTCCTGACATATGCCAAGGGTGCCATGCCCCTACATTCCATTCAATTACTACCTATTGGTATCTACAAAGGATGACATGTTCTCACGTTCCCTTCAAGTATCATTTCTTAATGACGGGGAACTATGTCATGGTTGGTACTCAACTCACCCAAATCATTTGTCACTGGTGAGAGAATAAATGTCACTAAGAAATATGGATTGCCACCTTATTGCATTCCTCTTACAAGGACCTCATAACTGACTAAATCTATGGCCTACCCTTACAACAACATGTAGCCTCTAGGCAAGAATACTAAAACATATGTTTTTCACCCATTACATGTTAGGGAGGATAGTAGGTAGGAATAGGGAACCTAGACCTCCTCTCCCTTATGGGACTCATGTCACATTTCACCATACAACCTTTTCCCCATGTGTAAGATTGTTTGGAAAATAATGTCTATCCTTCAACACATCTAGAGAAAACATACCAAATAGAACTATCCAATGATCATGACTAATCAATAAGTAATTCCATATACATGTCAGTCATAGATAACCTAACCTCATCCTGGGTCCACATATATTGAATCAATCAAAATTCCATATGAACCTATGGTTCTTCCTGCCACACTTGAAAAACCATCAATAACATTATGTAACATGATAAATTTCATCATGTAACCACATGTTCATTTTCAATATTAAATCTTATCACAATAATAGAAATGCGTAAACCATAATATGTATATGTCAACATCAAGAAACAATCACATCAAATTAGATAAAAGGTATAGATCACATCATCCATAAATGTATCTATCAACCAATCTATTCATTCTTGTAACTATAATTCCCTCAAATAATAACATCATATCGATCAAAAGAAGTCAAACCAAATGAGGGAACTACATACACCCTATCTTCCTAAAAATATACCCCGAAGTTCTAAAATATATCAGGAAACTATTGATGCATCTTGTTCATGTCCTCCCAAGTAGTTGAATTATGACTATATCTATGGCACTAGATCTTTACCCAATTGACCAATAAATTCCAATGTTTCCAAGTTCACAAGTCCAATATGTGGATCGGTTCAACCTTAAAGGACCCTTCATAAGACATCTATAAATGATTTAAATCAATAACATGATAAGGATATTAAATATAATGATGCAAAATAAACACATCAAAAACATCATGCATATGATCTAGGGATGATGGTAATGAAAGAAGATACACTTTTTCTCCTAATATTTCAATGAAGTTAAATGTCCTTGCATTCCATGGAAACAGCTTGGATCCATTATGATATTTAATCGAATTCTGTTGTGATATAAATTGCAGATACACTTTGTCTCCTTTATAAATTCTATCTATTATATGCACGTTCAAATAAATTTTCTATCGATTTTTAGATTCTTTTGATCTTTCCCATATTGTTTTCATTTTATCTTCCATTTATTGAATCATTTCAAGTCCAATTAGAACTTTATCTTCTATATTTTCCCACCTAATAGGAGTTATAGAGTGTCTACCGTACAAAAAATTGAAAGGTTCCAACTTTATCAAACTCTGATAATTGATATTATGTGCAAATTCCACAATAGGGAAATAATGTTCCCAACATTTCTCCTAGTTTATTACATACATACACAACATATCCTCTAACACCTAATTTACTCTTTCTTTCTATCCATCTATTTTAGGATGATATGTTGCACTCAAATTAATTTTTGCACCCATGTTTTCTTGGAAACTATCCCAAATCCCTCTATTAAGTATTGAACATTTATCCAAAATGATATTTTCATGAATTCCATGTAGTCTTGATTTCTCATTTATAAAAAATATTGTTATTTCTGGTACCCTATTGGTAATCTTTACTAAAATAAAATGCACATAATTTGTCAAAGTATCCACTTTTACTAATATTAAGTCATGTCTCCTTGATGTCATAGACAATCCCACTATGAATTCCATCGAAATCACTTCCCATTTTTATTCAGTTATTGGATGTGGCCACAATAATCCTAGTGGATTGTTACCCATGATTTTGGTCACCATGATGATGTATTAATGATGTTGTGCTTAGGCTCTTCATAAGAAATTTCTCCTGAGAAATAGTTATTTTCATCTCTTCCAGAAAACTCATTTTTGAATATTGTTCCCAGGCTGCTAGTATATTTTCCTGCGAGAATCATGCATTCTCACAGGCTGCATTAAGCCAGGGTGCGAGAAGTTCACACTGTGTTGAACTGTTCGGGTGCGAACTCTTTCTAAAGTAAGGAAAAAGGTGAATTTGTGTTGCTTCTAGAAGAGAATCTTCTAGAAGGATGAGATGGCATTCAAATGGTTATCCTAGTACTGAATTCCTTGATATTTTGGGATCATTCTTATCCAAGTAACTAATTCATTCTCTCCTATATATTGAGGAAATTCTCATGGAAGAGGTTAATAAAAAAAGCTAGAGATTCATTGGAGAATTAGTGAAAGAATTGTGTGAAGGATTGAAGCTACAGCAGCTTGGAAACTCCAGCAAGGATATCATAAGGGTTTTGATCTTCTTCATACAAGTGAGAAAGTGTGTGTGTCGGAGCCAAGGGCCATCGAAAGGAAGTTTGCGACATCAAGGCTCAGGTTGTAATCTTTACTTTCCATTAATATGATACAGTAATATGTCCCTTTCCCATAAAGCTATATTCACTTTATTGTATAATTCCTTGATCATATACATAGATTGACTGTTGAATAGATTGTGCTTTCTTCACTTTGGTTGGTTTGTGTTGTCTTGGTCTTGGCTGCATGAGAGCACTGGAGTGAAACAGGAGCAACAAAGACCATAGGAAGCGATTATAAGGTATGTAACTTGTTCTTGTCTCCTATTTAGTTCAATAGTCAAAATCTAGGGAAAGAGTATTATTTTGTCTTGCTTTGTTCTAGATCCAGATGGATCTAGGGAGATCGGTTTTTGTCCGCACTTACATATTTATCCAATAACAAAATTGGTGACTCCACTGGGGAACATTCCTTTTTCTTTGTGACTTTTTGTGTTTTTCTGTGGCCATTTTCTCTGGTTTCACTTTTCTCCTGTCCTATTAGTCTCTGAGTCTTCAGGATATCCTGATAGACCTTCTGAGTCCAGAAGCCCTTTTCAATTTTGCTTCATTTTTCCAATTTTTTATTATGTTCATGAATTCTCGCACTATACTTCATTGCAGCCTACGAGAATAGGTAGAGTTCACACTCTGCCTTTAGGTTTCATTGCGAGGTTCTGGCACCCTGCTAAAGGGTCACCTGCGAGAACGAGTCTTTCTCACACTGTGTTATATTGCCTGCCTGCGAACATCATTTTTCAAAATTTGGATTTGAGTTTTAGTTTTTCCAACTACCCAGATCAGTTTGATTACCTCTTATGAGTTTATTGGACCATTGATTGATATATTTCTTGTTTTCGTTTGCATGTGTGAATAGTCTTAGGATTTCAAGGCTTTTCTTGTCATTTGTGTCTTGACTTTCGTTTCTTGACTTTTCTTGGCAAAACCATTCTCTCTGAGTGTGTTTGATTAGTTAAGATCCAGTGATTGGTTGAAAGTTAAGTTTTCTTGGTTTTTATCATTTTATTATTGTTTGAAAGATCACTTTTCTTATGCAATTGAAAATACTTGTTTGGGTTTCTTTGTTTTAACAAAGTTCATTATTGATTTTAGTGAAATTTTTGAAACAAAAAGATTTAATTTCTTGCTTTTAGATTGGGGAAATCCTTGCATTTCAAGTAGAGAAATTGCATGATTCTTGGCATTTTTTGATCTTAAATTATGAAAAAATTTCCCCCTCATGGTCGGGGGGGGGCATGAATCGTGAATTGGTGTTTAGTACCTTTTTCTCATTTCTTGAGAATCTTGATATTGGTGAGTTTAATATATTTTGGGACATCATGCATATGGGAATGATAAATGTTTTCTCCTTCTCGTAACATAGCTTTCATCGAAATGAAAAGATTGCATCTTCATCTCTTTGCATAAATTTCGAGTCGGTCAAAACACCATATTGTCCACGCCATTTTCCTCTTGAGTAACAACAACCATAAAATAAAGTGCTTATAAAAATTGATTAGACATTTTTATCTTTTCTGGTAGCAAACCTACATTAGATTAGTCATAGGGCTTTGGAATAGGTGTGAAAGATAACTTTCCAAAGTTGCAAACAAACATAGAATCTTGAGTT
>ML781695.1:287414-321131 GCA_009831015.1 Picea engelmannii | reverse complement strand
AAATTGATTAGACATTTTTATCTTTTCTGGTAGCAAACCTACATTAGATTAGTCATAGGGCTTTGGAATAGGTGTGAAAGATAACTTTCCAAAGTTGCAAACAAACATAGAATCTTGAGTTAGGGAGCGTTTAAATCCACTTAGTACATTTTGTCATGGCAAGCCCTTCTCACACAAGGGTCAAGCACGAGGTCGCATTGGTATTGGCAGAGTTACTCACCCTACTTTGTTGATATCAGTGTAGAGATTGCACGTATTACGGGGATCACTCGGAGGTATACCCACAATGATGAGTGGAAGCCTTTTGAGTTGATTTTGGGCTAGATACCCTGCCCTTGCGTATGGATCGGACTGTCGACTATCCCCCAGGATTTATTGTTGTTGGTGGTGACCTTAGTGGCCTATCTCTCTAGGTTCTTACCCGAGGTGACTGTGGAGGGGAAAGTCTTCACGGTACCTGGAATTGATGTTGACCAAACTCACTCGGGCTCCTTGGAGAGTATACCCACGATTATGTCTGGGAGCTTGCACCAGGGTGTAAGTCCGTTAAGCAGGTCATCAACGTAAATTTTCCACCCGCTCTATCTTAGCCCCTTCTTACTTTTTTCCTGCGACGTTGGATTTCATCACCAACTAGTGCCTTCATTGTGAGAAGGTTTTGTTTGCTTGCTTGCTTTCTAGATTTTTAGCATGTGTTGTTTGTTTTCCTTAGAGGACTATAGATTGGATTTTTATTTTTAATGGTGTTAGTTCCTGAAATGACCAATGAAGGAACCTATGCTCCAAGAGAACCTTTTGTTTTTCCTTCTTACGGAAACATTGGACCTCCTCACATCGCTACTTTGAGCCTTCCAGGTCTCACTATTGGATTACCAGTATGGTTTTTTTCCACTCAGATAATCCTGAATGCAGTTAGTGCTTCAGTCACAAGCACTTCCCCCCAAGAGAATCAACCTCATGTTGATCCTTAACCTTCTTTACCAGTAAGGTCTTCTTCGCCTTCTTCACTTGCAAGGTCTCCTTCCGTTTCATCTTCTTCGTCAAGTGAAAGTTCCAAAGCTAGTAACACGGTGAATAAGAAGAAGAAGAAAAGGAAGAATAAGAAGAAGAAAATTAAGCAAGGATCCAAACTTCTGACCACTGTCAAACATGTTGGAAAACAACCAGTTACCGTTAATCGTGCTAGGAGTGTTGATGATGTCAAGATCACCCAAACAACCTGCAAGCCCAAGTAACCTTGCAGGCTTTGTAAGGGTAGTCATATTCTTAAGGAATGCCTTTGTCTATCCAAGGTTATAGAAGCATGGTCTACACATCCTCACCAACCTATGTCGTTAGCCTCTGAACAACATGTTGATGACTTCCTGTCAGCTAGTCACGATTTATTTCGGAAGAAGAAAAGTAGAACCAAGTTCCCGTGTATGTTATGCAAAGGGAGTCATTTCACTCACCTTTGTCCTCATATGGACGAAGCCTCGAAATTACTGGAAGACATGACTGTTTCACAGCCTCAACTTCCAGCTACTTACCGTAAGCTTTCTCTCAACCCACCTATAGTTGATGGAATGATCACTCTGGTCCCTTCACCAGTCAATCCAGTTGATCATGTCGTCAATCTGGTCACGTCCTTAGTTGAACCCGTTGACAAAGTGGTTGATCCGATACCATCCTCGGTCAACCCCACTCTCCTGTTAGAGAGTGACACTCAAGCGGTCGATCCGTTTCCACCTATCGACCCCATTCTCCCCTTGACGAATGAAACTCAAGTGGTCGATCTGATATCTATATCGATCGATCCTAATCTCCCGCTAGAGAGTAAACCCAATACTACCCATGTTTTTCTCATTGATATAGACTCTGTCGTGTCAGGGGGTATTCTTCCTTCTCCCGTGGAACCCCCTTCAAGTAATGAGGCCATCCATTTTGATTGGGGTGTGCTAACTGGACCTCGTCTTCCCTCTTACCTTCCTTTCCAGATTACAGTACAGATTTGTGGTCGAGATGTTTCTCAAACGCTGGTAGATGAAGGTTCGTCCGTTAGTATTTTGTCCTCTTTTTCTTGGCAAGCTTTGGGTTGTCCTCCACTTGCATCGGTTACGCAGAATCTGTTATCTTTTAATAGAAGAACTAGTCAACCTTTAGGGACCCTTCCTCAGTTTCCTGTAACTTTGGGAGGGAAAACTGTCTTTATTGACGTCATGGTAGTTCAAGAATCCTTGGATTTGTATTTACTCCTTGGGCGGGATTATGTCTATGCCAAGAAAGCTATTGTGTCTACTCTTTTTCGTGTGATATCTTTCCCTCAAGATGGACGAGTTGTGACTATTGATCAACTTTCATTCATTGACCCCGCCTGGATTGCCTCCCTAAATGGTTCTTATATGCAGATGGTATCGCCCCCACCACAGGTCAATTATGTGGCATTTTCACACATGGCTTCAACTTCTGATGACTTAGATCCAGTAGTTGACATGGTGATCTCTTCGATAGGGTTGTTAGAGCATGATCTCTTTACTCTTATCGCGACCCTTGACATGGTGTCCTTCCAGAGTGTGTTTCTTCCTTCTAGTGAAGACCTCTTGGAAGCCATGACCGAGCTTTGTCCCTTAACATGGTCTCCTTTTGGAACATTGTCCTCTTGGAATCCTTGATCAAGAAGAGGTTTCGAGGATAGTTTTTCTGTCTCTATGACAACCTCACTAAAAAATGAAACAGAGGTTTCGAGGATAGTTTTTTGCGTCTCTATAGCAACCTCGTTAAAAAATGAAATAGAGGTTACGAGGATAGTTTTTTGTCTTTGTGGAAACCTTGTTAAAAAATGAAATAGAGGTTACGAGCATAGTTCTTGTTTCTGTGTCAAGCTCGTTTAAAAAATGAAATAGTTTTCCCCCTCTCTATTTGAGTCAAGTCATTCATCTAGTATTTGAAGCTTCATTTCATTCTCCTTTAAAGTTGGATGAAATGAAGCTTGGGGGGCATTTGCTTACAGCCTCTGGACTTCATGCTGAAGTAGAGCCGCTAGTTTCTTAAGCTGGGGGCTAAGTACCAACCATGCATTGGGAAGTTGCAACCATGCTTTCCTCTGGTTCAAGCTTGCATAAAAATGAAACCAGGTACAAGCATAGTTTTGTTTAGTTTTTTAAGCTTGTGTAAAATATAATCTATCCCAAGCATAGTTTTTGTTTTGTTTTAAAGCTTGTGCAAAAATAAAAAAACAATCCTGAGCTTAGTCTTTGTTCTTTCTCATGGCCGTAAATACATGAGAATAAGTTACCGAGCTTAGTCTTTGTTCTTTCTCATGCTCGTAAATCAATGAGAATGTAACCGAGTATACTTTTATTACTTTTTTGGACTCATAAGGGTTATACGAAAAAGGAATCCCCTGGAGTTCTCTTTAAGCTATTTTCAGACTCTCTAAACATGAAAAGATCGTCGAGAGACCTTGTTATTTTCACACTCAATAAATTATTTGAAGTAAGCGTCTGGTGAGCGATAATTTATCTCTTTTTCGGTCTTATCCAGACTATTTTACGAAAAAGGAACTGAGAGAGTTCTCTTTTAAGTGTTTTTCCAAACTCTATAATCTTGAAAAACCTTCGAGTTTTCTATCTCTAGACTCCTTAAACAAACATTGACAGACCCGTGATGTGACCAAACCACTCCTTCTTAGGGTTCGTTAAACATACTCCGAGGGAATCGTCCGAAGGATGAGATTACATTACAAGCATATGTTATCATCCTCAAGCTTGTGTAAAAATAAAGAGGTACTCGCCAGAAATGGTGGGGGGAAATTTGGGAAAGAATTGTGTCTAAACCTGTATTCCATGGAAGAGTCATTTTTGAACATGACACCCTTTCACTCACCTTGTGTCTAGGTTGGAAAATCCACTTGTCTCTTGATCATACTCCTATAAGATTACAAATTGATCTGTGATCCTTGTTGTTGAATCAGTATTTCCAAGACAGTTGTCGTGTCGTCAATATATTCAAAAAGATGTTCAACCCGAAAAGCCTTCTATTGCATCGGCCATCCCTAAGTCAGTCCTGAATCACTTGTTACTCTGATCTACATCAAATCTTGTTACTTGCTTCGTGTCATTGATGTTGGATACATTAAGGCACTCCTGTGACGAGTCTTTTACTGTCTACTTCAACTCATTATCCAGGTATTAGACTTAGAAACTAATTGGTACCTTGAAACTTGCATGCCTCAATGGCAGGTTTCCTCGCTTTTGATAGTGGGTTTTCATTATCGACCCCTGATCGAGAGATTCCATCAAGTGTTCGACCTCAGCTCATTGATTCACATTCGTTGGATTGTACTAGTGTACCTTGGGAGTCATTGACATTAATGGTGATTTCCCTTGCACTTGTTAAATTTATACACTAATAACCGGTAATCAAGTGGTTTCTACCATGTTCGACTTCGACACATGTATTCACATGGTTAGATTCGTACTATAGAATGGCAGAGATGAAGACCCTAGATATTTTATAATAGATCCAAGTTGCGTTGGAGTATATTCAGTGTACTGTTGCATAGATCCACATTGTATGTCTGGTGGCTATGTTCAAATTTGAGACTTTAATACATAGATCCATAGTGTATTTTTGATGTCTATGTTCAGATTTGAGTCATGTCAGCATGGATCCACAATGTATGTTTTGTGGCTATGACCTGTCTTAATTGACATGGATCTTCGCATGTCGGCATTTATTCTTTGAGTCATTTGTATTCTGAGTATGGGAATGCCTACCTCAGTGATGATATATTAATGTAATGTATTTCCTTGTTTGTTGGCAGGTTTCCGACCAACTGTTCCTTGTTCCCTACAAACACTCGACAAAGTATTTCAGCTATCACTCTGTTCTAACTTCATACTTTGGGGGGCTCTCTGTTACACATTATTTTTTTCATCCGTATGATCGTTAATGATATAAACCTATCTCTTTCCTTCAGAGGGGTCAGTGGCCTGAGTTCCTAAAGAGAGAAGAGAGAAGAACTTTTCCTATGAAAAGAAGTTGCATTTTCCAAAACCTTATAAAAAAAGGAAGTTCGCAGGTTGCTATATAGGCAGGGTGTGAGAATGACCCATTCTCGTAGGTTGCACTATAGCTAGGGTGCAAGATTTTCACAGGTTTCTCTATAGCTAGGGTGCGAGAATGCCTACACATGGGAAAAATGAGCGTTTTCTCAAATCTTCTAGAAGGAGAAACATCTATGGTGAGGTGGCATCTGAATGGTTTGGATCTTACTCGCTTTCATGATTTAGTGGTATGATCCTAACCTCCTCACCTTATCCTATTCAACTTATAAAAGGAGAGGAGTTATCATGGAGAAAATTAGCATTGTTGGTTCTTGAGCTTAGCTCTGGTTGGCTTGGAATTATTAGCCTTGTTGGAGTGACTTTGAGATTTGCTTTGTCAAGATAGATTGTGAATATCATCAGATCTATGCTCTCAGAATTCTTAGAGTCAAAGTGTGTGGGGAACGAAGGACAGTTGGAAGGGACCTTACGACATCAAGGCCATGGTTGTAATCTCTCTTTCACATTTAATATGATACAGTAATATGATTCTTTCCTATAAAGCTTGTTGTGTTTTATTGTATGATTCCTTGATCACATACATAGGTTTATATTGAGTTTATGCTATTGCTATCAATTTGGTTGGTTGCATTCTTCTGTAGGTTCATCATTGTATGAGAGTTGGAACGGAGCTAAGATAGATATGGCGAGAGGAAGCGACATTTAAACGGTATGTCACTAATCCCTCTTTAGTTAGTAAATTCAATATCTAAAACTTAAGGAAGGCGTCATGTTCTATCTTGTTTTGTTCTAGATCCAGGTGGATCTAGGGAGATCGGTTTGTGTCCTCACTTATAGATTTATCCAATAAAAAAATCAATCCATCGAGTGTGAATAAATAAGTTGAAGTCGAACATCCGATGGAATCTTTCGATCAGGGGTCAATGATGTAAACCCATTGTCGAAAGTGAGGAAACCTGCCATTAAGGCATGCAAGTTCTAAGGTACTATGGTACCTTGGGAATCATTGACATCAATGGTGATTTCCCTTGCACTTGTTAACGGTTTCATCAATGACCAGTAATCAAGTGGTTTCTACCATGTTCGACTTCAACACATGTAATCACATGGTTAGATTCGTACTTTGGGCGACGAGATTAAAGATGCTGGATATCATATTTGTGATCCAGGTTGCAACGAAGTATTTATAATTTGTGACACATAGATCCATTGTGTATGTCTCGTGGCTATGTCGTCTTGATTTCAAATTTCTCGCATAGATCCACAATGTATTCCGGTGGCTATGTTATTTTTTGACGGCATGGATCTACAGTGTATGATTGGTGGCCATGACCTTTATCTATAATGTCATCAGTCTGTGATCTGAGTATGGGAATTCCTACCTTAGAATTGATATATATTATATTCTGCATATGCTTGGTTGTTCGCAGGTTTCCGATTAGGTGCGCTCTTGGTTCTCGACACACACATGCAACTTACAAAGTCTATCGGTTGTCACTAGTTTCCAACCTCATACTTTGGGGGGCATTCTGTTACCCATGATTTTGGTCATCATGATGATGTATTAATGATGGTGTGCTCAGCCTCTTCATAAGAACATTCTCCTGAGAAACAGTTATTTTCATCTCTTCCAGAAAACTCATTTTTGAAGACTGTTCGCAGGCTGCTAGTATATTTGCCTGCGAGAATCATGCATTCTCACAGGCTTCATTAAGCCAGGGTGTGAGAAGTTCACACTGTGTTGAACTTCTAGGGTGCACACTCTTTCTAAAGCAAGGAAAAAGGTGAATTCTCGATGCTTCTAGAAGAGAATCTTCTGGAAGGATGAGATGGCATTCGAATGGTTATCCTAGTACAGGATTCCCTGATATTTTGGGATCATTCTTATCCAAGTAAATAATTAATTCTCTCCTATATATTGAGGGAATTCTCATGGAAAATGTTAATCAAACAAGCTAGAGATTCATTGGAGAATTAGTGAAAGAATTGTGTGAAGGATTGAAGCTACAACAGCTTGGAAACTCCAGCAAGGATATCATAAGGGTTTTGATCTTCTTCATACAAGTGAGAAAGTGTGTGTGTTAGAGCCAAGGGCCATCAAAAGGAATTTTGCGACATCAAGGCTCAAGTTGTAATCTTTACTTTCCATTAATATGATACAGTAATATGTCCCTTTCCCATAAATCTATATTCACTTTATTGTATAATTCCTTGATCATATACATAGATTGACTGTTGAATAGATTGTGCTTTCTTCACTTTGGTTGGTTTGTGTTGTCTTGGTCTTGGCTGCATGAGAGAACTGGAGAGAAACAGGAGAAACAAAGACCATAGGAATCGATTATAAGGTATGTAACTTGTTCTTGTCTCCTATTTAGTTCAATAGTCAAAATCTAGGGAAAGAGTATTATTTTGTCTTGCTTTGTTCTAGATCCAGGTGGATCTAGGGAGATCAGTTTGTGTTCGCACTTACGGATTTATCCAATAACATAGATGTTGACTCTCAACCTTTACTTTCTAACATTATAGATATCTAGTCACATAATCTATCGTGTCCTTGATCTGGATTATTTTCGACACGAAATGAGAGTAGAGATATACTACATAAATGTATAGAGATATCTTATATATCCAATAATATAATATAAATGTACCAGAGATGCAACCATAAAAATAGAGATATAGTAATACACAATTTCCTATTAATGAGCGAAAATGTACAAAGACTATAAAAATATAGAGTGAAAGACTCGCTCGAATGGTGGCAACTTATCTTTGAGAAGAGATGTGTCCACTAACCACATTCCCAAGAAGATGATTGTTACAATGAGGCTCTAAAGGACTTTTTAACATAAGTAAAATACAAAACCCTAACCCCGAAAGATGAAAATCCAAAAGGTTTGCGGGCTCCGATGGGGGTAGTTGATACGTCAACTTCCCAGGGGCATAACGTTTTCATACAATCTCCATTTGGGGAGCTCGATACACCATTGGAAAGGACTAATAGAGAAGAAATATTTTTGATTGGTCTAGGATAGTGCCTCTGACAATCCCATGTACCCCAAATCCCCAAAAACCGTCATTTAGGGCCTCAAAATGGCCTCGGAAGTTGGGAACCCAAAAAACTATCGAAAAACTGTCAAGATGGAAAATTGTTTTTCAAGCCCGTGGAATAGGTGGGTGGACACCAGTTGTAAGTTTTAAACCTGTGAAGTAAATAAATGCATATAGATTCTTAAGAAAAACATAAATTAATCAATGGCTCATACACATAGTACACAGAGATTTATACCGGAAACCCTCAACCAGGGAAAACCTTTCAACTCTTCATTATATTAATTTCATAATTAACCATACAATATATACAAGGTTTTTAGGTATTCTATAGATACCAAAACCCTAATCCCTTAATATGAGATTAATTTAGAAAACCGCTAAAAATAGCAAAAACCGCCCAAAAACAAATTTTGGACCACTGTGCTTAACCAGGGGGGGGTATAGATGGCCCCCCCTGGGACCTCCCTAGGAAGCGCTTGACGCACATGACACAAATATCACTACTAGAGGAATCATCAAACACATTTGTCGAATCTGACGCACCCACACCCACACATGAAAAGAATATAACATATACCCAACACTGGTATCCACCTGGATCAATCCTCCCTCCTTAGGTATCCACCTCTGGTATTCTGTAAAGATGACCCCTCAGAGTAACAATGACACTACGAGGTAGAGACTGATAAATACCATGGCGCTTCCACATATATGGTTGGCCCAAGAGAACATCATAGACATCCAGCGGGGAACCAACACATAATACCTCATCCTTGAAGGTATGGATGCCGTATGACAATTAACACTGCTGGCTGACACAAAGATCTCATCCTTGGTGAAGCCACCTAATTTTGTATGGTTTATTTTGTGGTGTTTTCAACAATCCCAACTGTTTGACGACCTCTGCTGAGATGAGGTTCTTATGTCTTCCGCTATCAACACTAAAATTCAATGAGGTCCCCTTCACCCACATTTGTGAATGAAAAAGGTGCTCCCCCTCTTCAAGATCTGTTGTTTCTTCTAGTTTAATTGTTGCGATCGCGAAAGTAGTAGTGGGGTCTGTGTCAATGATCTTTCTTTTACCAGTATTTTCATAATCAAATTCTGAATTAGGGTTCGGCTCCTTTTCTTCGATCTTGGCCACCAATGATTGTTTTGAGCGAAATTGATCGATGTTGTGCCAAGGTATTTTGTGGAAATATCACCATTTTCTAGTGTCCTTCTTCATCATTCCATGACCCTTATTTTCTTATGGCTTGGAATGGTTTTCAGAAAGTTGTTTATTAGAGTCGTATGTATCATACTTTGGTTCTTGTAGATTTACAGACCCAAAATCCCATTTGTTCTGGTGCTTAAACCTCTGCTCGATTTTAACAACATATCGACAAGTAGTACCGAGTGATGAGATGTCTAGAAAATCCATTTCGGTTTGGATGTATCTGTATAGAGCCCCATGGTATTTCAGAACCAAATGTCGCTTAGAGTCTTTGATACCCAACTTGGTGCGCAAGGTATGAAAGGTATTCATGAACTCCAGAAATACTTGGCCCCTCTCTTGACACAGTGTGGTGCATCTCATGTATTGTTCCTCATATTTTCCAATAGGGTAATACTTTTCCTTTACTGCATCCACAAAAAAATCCCAAGTGGGCTCAACCCCATATATTCCAGACTCCTCTGTGGAACTTTTCTCCCAGTAAGTTTCCCACCAATGCTTGACATGGGGGAGAGATTTAAGGAGTGTGAAGGTGATATTTTTGTAAATGTGTTGAACCTACATAGAATAGATCTAGCTAAATAATAATACACACATTTGCAGAGAGAATTGGAGAAAGAAGAAGAAGGAGAGAAAAGAATGGAAGAATTCTCATTAACCGTTTCCACACTCAAAGATTGAATAATTTAAAAAAGATATAGGATACATGAGTAACTAATGATCCATAATGGTGGTATAGAGTGATCTGCACACACACCAACAATTACGGGAGTAAACTGCCACCTATTCTAGTCTCTCAGGAAGTTACGGTAGTGAACTGCCACCTAGTTGAGTTAACTAGTCAACTAGTCTTCAGTTAACTGACTGAATAGAGAGTAGTGAGGCGTTAACTCAGGAAATAAAGGGTAATGCATCATTCTGGTGATGATCCCAAGGAAAGTGCACATTAGTTGGTGATGATCCCAATGTTTCATGGTTGCAAAACCAATGCAACATCTAAACTCAACTCAACTAGTCAAACTGAAGTGTCAATTGAAAGAGAATATTCTCCAGGTTGAATATTCTCCCCTAAAATATAGGAGACTGGATAATGGATAATTATGATTAATAAACAAGGAAAAACCTTAGGAAAAATAAATCCTAGGTGTGTGTGACGTAACTCCAACACCCCCCTTGAACATCACTATGGTGAAAATAAAGAATGGGTCCTGGAAACAAGGTGATGTTAGGTACCCAAATACAAAAGATACACTGAAATAAATGAGGAAAGAGGGAAAAACTCATGGGAACCCCCCTTCCTCAAGGTCCAATGTATGTAAAAATAAAACTTGATAATGAACAAAAAACAGTTGCTAAGCAACCATGTCCTTCAGTCTAAGAAGACCTCGCAACTGTGCAAGTTTGTGCTCGTTGAAGATTTTTTTGAAGATGTAGATGTCTGGATGAATATGATGAAGTATATGCACCATTGATATGTCCACACATATCCAGTTTATATTATTTTAATGAATAATATCCAAATAAAGTTTGGATGAAACTTTGAAAGTCGTGCGGCCATTTCCAGAAAAATGATGAAATTTTGTTGATTTAAAAATGACCATAACTTCACTTTCCGGACTCCGTTTCAGACGAAGTGTTTTTTGAAATAGGATATTTTCCTGAGAGGAATTCAAATATCCAATTTGTTTATGCAAATAGTGCTCAGAAAATATCAGAATTGAGTCTTATGTGTGCATCTCCCTTTTTGTCTCCTAAGATGCATGCATTGTGCATGGAAAAGTATCTGCATGTGACTCCATATATCTTCCACATGAATTTCAGAAAACAAATCTGAAATAGAGTAGACATCATCTTCAATTAATGAAATACAATTTTTTGTAGATACTTGTGTAAAAGGCTCTTCAAACCGAGATGATTTATGTTCCAGTGGCTTTTCTACATTCTCTATCTTGTCAACATTTTTCATGCATTCTTCCTTATTCCCAAATAAAACCTCCAATCTACTCCATAAATCATTTGGAGTGAATTATTGTGAGTCATCATATACTTGATGGAGAATTTTAGGAGAAATAAAATAGAGGATACATCCTATGTCCATATCTTGTCTATTGAGAAAGTCATTTTTCTCATCGACGAAATCAGGCTTTACTTCCATTGCCATAGTTATTTGGTACGAGAATTTGCATCTGAGCATAAGTATAATTTTTGTCTTTCATTCCAAATAGTTATGAGGCGTGAGAAGTATTTCTGGCGAATAATCCATCTTTTTGTTGTCTTCAATCTTTTGTACCTGCAAAAAAAAATTGGTGTAGCTTTTGCTTAGCAGTCCATCGACTATGATACCATGTAAATGTGTTTAACCTACACATAATATATCTAGCTAAACAATAATACACACATTTTCAAAGAGAATTGGAGAAAGAAGAAGAAGGAGAGAAAAGAATGGAAGAATTCTCATTAACCAATTCCACACTCAAAGAGTGAATAATTTAAAATAAATATAGGATACATGAGTAACTAATGATCCATGGTGATGGTATAGAGTGATCTGGACACATACCAACAGTTACGGGAGTAAACTGCCACCTAGTCTAGTCTCTTATGCAGTTACGGGAGTGAACTGCCACCTAGTTGAGTTAACTAGTCAACTAGTCTTCAGTTAACTGACTGAACAGAGAGTAGTGAGGAGTTCACTTAGGAAATAAAGGGTAATGCATCAGTATGGTGCTGATCCCAAGGCAAGTGCACATTATATGGTGATGATCCCAATGTTGCATGGTGACAAAACCAATGCAACATCTAAACTCAACTCAACTAGTCAAACTGAAGTGTCAACTGAAAGAGAATATTCTCTAGGTGGAATATTCTCCCCTAAAATATAGGAGACTAGATAATCAATAATTATGACTAATAAAAAAGGAAAAAAATTAGGAAAAATAAATCCTAGGTGTGTTTGAAGTAACTCCAACACTTTTCTCTATCAAAAAAATTGTGAACATAGAAATAACCTTCTAACATATTTAACCATTTGTCTAGGGAATCTGCATCTATTTGAACTTAAAATATAGGAATATAAAAATTGACTTGTACCTTGAAAGGTGAGGTGCCTCCAAAGTGGTCGCTTGATGAATATGTGTCTATTGTTATCGGCAAGCATTGAAGGATGTGGGAAAAATTCTCCATCATTTCATCCCTCTGTCGCATGAGAGCTTGCTCAAGAAACAGATTGATAGAATTGTCTACTCTATCATTTTTATTTACTTCCACCATTGAGGGTTTATTGGGTGTTCTAGATACATTTTCCTCAAGTGAGACAAGCTCGAGACCCAACTTTTTATACTCGGACCTCGACGGGAACATGCACTGAAAAACTATCAAGAGCAGCCTGCTCTGATACCACTGATCTAGATTATTTTTGGCACGAAATGAGAGTGGTGATATACTAAAGAAATGTACAGAGATATATCATATATCCAATAATATAACATAAATCTATAAGATATGATACCATAAACACAAAGATACAATAATACACAATTTTCTATTAATGAGCGAAAATGTACAAAGACTGTAAAAATACAGAGTGAAAGACTCGCTACAATGGTGGCAGCTTATCTCTGAGAAGAGATGTGTCCACTACTCGCATTCACAAGAATATGATTGTTACAATGAGGATCCAAAGAAAATTTTAACATAAGTAAAATCCAAAACCCTAACCTTGGAAGATGAAAATCCAAAAGGTTTATGGGCCTCAATGGGGGTAGTTGATACGTCAACTTCCTAGGGGCATAAATTTTGCATACAATATTCATTTGGGGTGCTCGATACACCATTGGAAAGGTCTAACAGAGAAGAACAATTTTATACTAGACCAGGTTAGTGCCTTTGGAAATATCCTGTACCCAAAATCCCCAAAAAACATCGTTTAGGGCTTCAAAACGGCCCCAGAAGTTTGGAACCCAAAAAATTGTCGAAAAACTGCCAAGATGGAAAATTGTTTTTCGAGCCTGTGGAATAGGTGGGTGGCCACCAATATCCACCTAGATTAGTATTTATTCATTCCACTCTAAAATAATAACATTTTTATATCTTCATACATATGTTTCACACTAAGATGAGCCATATATATTATCTTGTGTGATTATGTAAGTATAAACTTATGAATTTATCTGATGTACATAACTCCTTCTACAAAATCTCAATATTCCACCATTATCCAAATTATATCTCTCATACTTGGGAATTCTCATAACCTTGTTTTCTACTTCTTTAGTTACTTCTACATATTGTGTCATTTTCTTGTAATTTTAGTATCTTTTATCGAATATTCAGATGTAAAGGTAACATTGAGAACATCCCATGCATCAAACTCATGAACACTAATGGAACATTTATTAACCCAAATAGCACCACTACAAACTCATAATGACAAAAGTGTGACTTAAATTTCATGGTATGGATTTCCTCTTTCATAATTCTTAACAGATGATATCATGATCTCAAAATGATCTTTGAAAATATAGTTTCCCCTTTTATTTGAATAAATAGATCATCAATCATGGGAAACATATATTAATTTCTTATGGTCACCTTTTTAAACTATCAATAGTCGATATAAAACCTCCATGATCCATATTTTTTCTTTACGAAGATCATCAATGCTCCTCATAGTGATATAGTAGGAGGAATAAATCCCAAATATAAAAATTCTTGGAGCTTCATCTGCAACTCTCATAATTTTGGGGTTGTCATGTGATAAGGAGCCTTTGTTATAGTCTCAATTCTTGGTTTGAGTTAAATCATGAACTCCAACTCTTTCATAGGTGGTAGTCTAGGTAACTCTACTAGAAACATGTTATAATATTATGAAAATATAGGATGGCAAATGACATTCACCATATCCTCTTTCTTTTAATAATTGTTATAGAATACAACCTTAAATCCTTCCAACTACATTTCTTCAGTTCCATCATTGAAATACATCTCAAAGACACTCATCTATTATTCCCCACTAATATTCTTTTGTGTCTCAAGTTACTATAAAGTAAAGAATTTTAGTCTTACAATCTAACATTTCCTCATGGGGTTCTAACCAGTTCGTAATTTGCATATCATAGGATCCCAAGGTGGTAGCATAAAACGACACTTAGGTAACACATACCCCAAGATCCACTTCATAATTTTTAACTAACTTCCCTACCCCTTGCTTAACACCAACAACCATTTTCACTTGATTAAAATTCTCTTGACTACATTCCACCATCCCACATCTAGATAATACATTATATGAGATAAAACTTTGTGTTTCTACTATATCTATCAGTAATGAAAAATAATTACCATTAATTGTACTTGTCATCTCAAGTACTATCGACTAATTCTCATCTTGGTTATTGTTCATCACATCATGAATCTTGTGATCTTTACCCAAGTCAACAATAATGGTATAGATTTGTTCTTGAAAAACTCCTCTTTGTTCATGTGGAAAATATCTCTAAAAATGTATCTCTCCACATGTTCTTAGGAGGTTTCCTCTAACTCCTATATTGCATCAATGTACACCCACTACTTTGTTGTGTCTATTGCAGTATAACACCACACTATTGCATAGGTGACATCTAACCTCCTGACTAATGTCTCTAGGTCCCTATCACATGGCCCCTTGATGCATATCCATGCCTTTTCATTAGTCTGTATGTCAAAAATAACCAACAATTTTGTGTCTATTCTCCTGAACCTAAAGGTCTAGATGGTCTCAACAACCACCTCACACATTTTTCTCCTTGACTATGCCCTCTAAAATTCACCATAAAAGTATGGGGTATCAATATACAAAATTTGTATTTGATGTTATAGTTTATCCTATACACTAACTTATATACCCACAACTTTGTTGTGTTAATATGTGATGCATAAGTAACAATTTTCATGAATCTTATATCATACTTTGTTATTGACGTGTTTCCCTATCTTATGGATTTAAACTCATTCAAATACATTGCAAATAATGAACGCAAATCCTATATGTAGTAAATTGGTTACATGCATTAAAGGATTTGTGTATACGATTTGGATAATGTGTAGGATTAAAGTAAAATAATCCAAAGTATAGGTCAATTTAGGTTCCATAGATACAATCTATAGGTTCTTACCTAAAATTGTAAATAAGGTTTGGTAAACTTTATAATTCATAAAAAATACAACTTTTCTTAGTTGAATGGACCATGAAAGTAAACAAAACTAGAAATGATTCTAGAAATCTTAGATATTCATAAGTACATGTACTTTCAATGCAAAATATAAAATTTTGGAATGTCCATGTCACTTGTTTAAAGAAATCGTAATGGTATTCCATCTTCAATTATTCGTTCATGATTGACTTTGGACATTTTCCATTTTCTAACTTTTTTTTTTTATTGAACTTCTATTAACTTTATGCGCGTTGCACATACCAAATGACTATATTGACAACTTTTGACATCTGACTGATAGTATTGAAAGTGAACATGAGTATCGGTTTGATGAGTTTCTTGAAAAAAATATCCTTTTAATACAATGGATCCTATTTCATATATAAAAGTGTTATCATCAAAATCTTCTAATAACCTCATCTTTTGTTCTGTGCATCGCATCAAATAATATTTCACCTTTTCAATGTTTTCTACAGGTGAAACCATGGAAAGAAATCTCCTCTAAATAATTGGATATATTGGACAACAAATAATTCCTGTTAGATTATCACACAAGTACATCTACAATTTATTTGAAAAAATTTAAACATAAAAATTACCTTCGCTAACAAGATCAAAAACTCTATTGCCATCAACTGACACTATAGTTTCATTTGATTCTATCTCCTTTGAGCTTTCAAGTGGCATTTTCCATTTTATATTGAGTTTGATATGACTTCAATATTTAACATATTCTGCATTTTTGTTTCCGCAAATCTCTATGGATTTTGTGTCCTCTATGCAAACTAAACAAAAACAAGACTCATTTATTCTATCAAATGGAAACACATTTTGATAGTGTTTTGTTTTAACTGAATGCAATTTTGGTGTCCCATGTATTGTACTGGCTTCATATGGAATTGATCTATTTACATCTTGGATTCCAACATACCAAAAAAACCTGCACAAGACAAGAACATGTTATCTTGAAATATCTCAAGAAAATGATTGAAGATTGAATATAAATTTGAACACGTGAATACAAATATCTTGTGTACATGCGTAACATGCATATATAGACACGCCTGCGCACATCCCTTGATGGATTATTTTCATGGCTTAGTTCCATTTTGCACCATTCAACAACTTGATCAACATATTCAAATCGATCGGCATGAGGGTTCATCTGATACCTTCGAAGTGCTCACTTTACACATACCTTTGCACCGTCATGCTCTCGTTTTCCATGACCAGTCTCAAAACAATTCCAACAATGTGTAATGTTTGATTTTTTATGAAGACAACATAATCAATACAATGATCGTGAATATTTGAACTGACCCACACACCAATATGACCATATCCAATGTCGATGGAATCTGATTCCGTGTTCTTTCAATGATTCATCAAATTTATCAAAACTATGTTGTACATAATGTGTGTCATGTGCTCGATCATCACTTATATAAAAGTGATATTATTTAATAACATTCCGATTGCCATTGGTTATTTCTATGTTATCAAGACTCCATTGAACATGTCTATATAGAACGTGGACAAATATAGTGACTTGATCAGAATGATAATATTCTCTCGGTATTTCTTTTTATGCATCAAATATGTAATTCTCTGCAAAATGAACTACAGACAAAATTGTCCCTGGTGGAAACATTTCATGAGATTATTTTAATTGTAGATATTTCCATCGAACTCTGTGTGAATTATTGGTGTATTTATAAATTTCTTCCTCAAACTTCTTCAAAAAATCTATCACACTGATTGTCTCTACTTTCAAATCAATCCTTTTGGAAATAACATTTGAAGAATGTGGAGTTGTGTTGTTGATATATTCATATCTCTTCCAAATGAATGTTATATTAGAAAATGGTTGATCATTCATATCAATAGGATAATTTGAGTGAAACAAACTTAGATTTCCACAACGATCACATTTCTTTCCACGAACACATGTTTTTTTGTAAAATAATTCATCACCTTCTCTTTCACATAGATTTTCAAATATAAAAGCACAGAATGTGGAAGGAGGAGGTGAACTTGGCCATAAATTTTTACCAAACTCAAGAAAAGTGTCATAATACAACTTAAATTCCACATGATAACGACAAAAACAAGTTTCACAAATAGTGATGGGTCTAACAAACCATGGTTTTCGTTACACAAATGTATTGATGGAAATTTTAACTTCTTTGTGCTCTTCTTTGAACTTATTGAACAATTTTGTTGGTGTCATTGGAAATACATGTTTTGGATGTTCTTCATATTGTTTTCATGATATTCTTCATCGCAACAAATCCCTTGTTTGTGGTGAAACACGAGATTCTGTCAACGAACAATTACAAGCCAATTCTTTAACATTTTCTGCAAGTCTATCTTTGTAGGTTTATTTAGAAATCACTCTCCAAGAAGCCAGTTCATCATTTGCATCTATTTGCAATCGAAATTTTCTATGTTTGTACA
Organism: Picea engelmannii; assembly: GCA_009831015.1. Taxonomy (NCBI): domain Eukaryota; kingdom Viridiplantae; phylum Streptophyta; class Pinopsida; order Pinales; family Pinaceae; genus Picea; species Picea engelmannii. Next base: position 303,162 of record ML781695.1, on the reverse strand, counting down.
ATGTTTTTCTTGACATTCTCGTCATTGTTTCCATGTGTCGTGTCAAACTATCTATTATATTTCTAGATGAAACAAGTGTTGTTTGTATCACTGTACATGCAACACTGACATCTTTTTTTCGAGATTTTCCAAAAGATTTTAATACAATAGTTATATTTTCAAATACATTATGTTTCACCTTTGTATCTTTTGTCGACTTTTGAATACCCAATAATGATGTAGCTTCTTTTAACTTTATTGACTTTATTAGATAGATTAAAAGTTGAGCTTGTACTATTATTTATTCATCTTTCAAAAAATTGTTATACATATTCTTAGTTCGATATCTTATATAATGCTTAACTTCTTTCTTCCCAAATTTTTCAATATCAACATTTTCTAATATTTCATCATCAATTTTGATAGATTCTCCTGTATATTTCAATATAAAGTTCATATTAAAAAAAAAAACCCAAACATAAATTCACTAAACTATATACAATTGTTCATCTTGTATTATCTAAATTTATGTACATACCTATAGGTGATTCGTCTTCTTCTTCAATTTTGGTTTCAATGTCTTCATTGACGTTATGAGACAAATCTATTTATGTTTTTTGAAAAACATCAAATCATAATTACAAACAATTATATTAAACAATATTTTAAATTTTAATTCTATACTTTTAATATAGACAATATGTGCATGCATACCTAGTTTGACCTCTTATTTTTGAAAATCTCTATTTACGTTATCATTGTTTCTTTCTTCAAGATTCCACGTTCTCATTTATTTCTCCAATAATGCTCTTTCCTTTGATTGTTATGGTGAGTTTCATCTCGAGTGAGATCTAATTTTCTCTTGTGCAAACTTATGTTTCCCATGAGTATAGTTATCTGTAAAAGTTATGTTCAACAAAGGCTTCACCTTGAAAAAATGCTCAACATTTATCTTTCAATATATAAATTGTTATTCCAATAAAAACTTGAACAAACATCAATTACCTTGTTCATAAAAAATGAAAAAGATGATTCAAAACTTTGTTTAGGTGCTCTAGAAAACCATGAAACAAGTGATGAATTGTGTTAAATGTATTCATTTGAAAGTGTATTTATATGATTTGGCACGAAATGAAATAATACGACATGTCTTTTCATTTTTTCTTGCCAAAAAAAATCTCTCAACCATCTTTCGGCCAAAAAAAGGATTTTTCGGCTGAAAATCTTGGAAACCGTTTAATTTTGATGGATTCTGTTAGAATTTAGTTTTTCAGACAAAAGAAATGTTTTTTGTCTGAAAGATTCTTTCATCGAAAACTAGAGAATGGGACTGTGTGCAGAAACCAGAGGATTCCCTCTAGCTTACCTGAACTTTGGAGGTTGCGGACTACTGCAAATACTCAGAATTTGGTTTCGAAAATGACACCAGCATTTGCAAAATTGAATCTACTTTCAATTCCTATAATTTGTTTTCATTTTCATTATTTTTATCTAATTTTATTTAATTTAAAAAAAAAATCACTGCATAATATTTTCAGCTGACATTATGATTCAGTGAAACCATAGGTCCGTATCTCTAAAAATACACAGTGAAAAATTTAGAAAAATCTATATTCATAATCCTTAAACTGTTATTTTCATAAGAGTATTTTTAGATTTTACTTTTAAGTAAAAATTAAGATAGATACAAGGTGGGGGAAAACATGTGTTTAAAATCTGCAACGTTTTCATCTAGTTCAACATCAAAAAATTCTAGAAATTATAATATTCATCCGTTAGATTCAAAATTATAGTCATAATAAAATAGAGTCTTTTTAGATTGTTGCAGTATATTTCATTTGTAAAAAACAAAAATTTAATAATAGATACATTGTTGGGGGTAAAACAACTCATTATCATTCCTTTCATGTTTAAAGAACATATTGTTAAACAATTGTCAAATTGACATATAAAATATTAATAAAAAGAATTAAAAAATAGTCATTGGAAAGATAATAAAAATTTTCAAAGATTTTGTTTTTACTGTAAAGTGAAATTCTAAATAAAAAAAATACTTTTGTATGTCGGAAGTTGAAGAAATTGTGAAAATATAGTTTTTTTTCTCATAAAACAAGCAAAATAGACACCCATCTTCATGATTTCACCCAGAAGTTAAATTTGAATGGAATCCCAAGTTTGAAGAGAGATTTCAATAGCTGAAAGACATCCTGACAAGTGCATCAATATTGAAGATTATAAATCTGGATGAATATTTTGTGGTGTGCATTGATTCATGCAATGAAGGGTTTGGTGGATTCCACACACAAAAGATTATGTGGCATGATACGAGTATAAAACATTAAATGAGAATGAGAGGAATTATTCTACCCATGATTTGTAATTAGCATCCATTTTTCATGTGTTGGAAATATGGACACATTACCTCATGGGGAGAAAATTTGAGATAAGGACAAACCACTGTGGTCAGAAACATCTTTTTGGACATCCCACATTAAATCCCAAACAAACTGGATGGCTGAAATTTTTGAGTGGATATTACTTTATGATTAATCACATCAAAGGAAAGAAAAATCAAGTGGCTAGTGGACTCACCATGAGATCTCATGAAATGAATATTGCATCCATTAGCATGTACATGATGGATATGAAATATAAAACTATTACAACAACAAATTTAGATCAAAATTATTTGAAAAAAAAAAAAAAAAAACATTACAAGGAGATTTACAACAAAAAATTTAATAATATGAGTTGCAAGAGGATGGGACACTCACATATAGAGGAAAAATGTATTTGTAAAATTCTTGTGAGATGAAAAACACAGTGTTGAGGGAAATGCACAATGTGTCATATGCTAGGCACCCAGGATATTGGAAAAAAATTGTAGCTATAAGAAGCAAATTTTTTTGGCTCAAAATGAAGAAAAAATTGGCTAATTACATAACCATATTTCTATAATATTTGAAGGTGAAGACTGAACATAGACATCCAACAGGGGAGTTACAGTCATTTCCCATTCCATAATGGAAGTGGGAAATATTTATAGTTTAATTTATTATAAAGTGGCGTAGAATAATTAAGAAGCATGATTCCATCATGGTGGTGGTGGATAACTTAACTAAGGAAACATATTTTATTCCTGTGAAGACTACACAGAAGGAAACAAATATTGCAGAAATATACAGAAGGAAGTTGTCCGGATAAATGGAATTCCCAAGGCAATTATTTCAGATAGAGATCCAAGATTCACTTCCATTTTTTAGATGGGTTTGTTCAAATGTTTTAGGAAAAATATAAATCTTGGTACAACATATCACCTAGAGTAAGATGGGAAAATGGAAAGGACTAACAGAATAATTCAAGACATGCTGAGAATGTATGTGATGGACCAACATCAATGTGGGAGGATTATAGGAATTTCTTATGAAAGCCTTAACCTTGAAAATAATTTTCAGGTAAGTCTTCACCTTGAAAAAATGCTCAAGAAAGCCTTAAATATATAAATTGTTACTCCAACAAAATGTTGAACTTCAAGAAGATAAAAATTGTTTCCATTCAAAACATCAACAAAGTTGAAAAAATAGAAAGAACCTATTGAAATATTGGTTGTTGTCATTAATGTCAACCCTATTCATTGGTTTTGGACCAAAATATTGATGAAGGTATTTGGATATGAAGGACAGTGCACATGCAGATACAACACCCATGGATGGATAGTATACATCATGTTGTTTCTGGTGGTAGGTAACATGTCACATGGATCCTCATGGTTGAGGAGAAATGAATTTTTGAAGATGACAAAGTGAATTGAAGAAGGAAGTATAGGTCGGCCCTGAAGATAATTAAAGAAAATAATTACAAAATAAGAAAGTGTTAGGTCAAACCTAATGATAAAAGGAAGTGACATAGAGGGTATAAATACATATCATTATACATTCATTTTAAAACACACACAATTTTAATTTCAGACAAAATCTAAAGTAAAGGAGATCGGATTTCAAGGGAGGATGAAGTCTTTTGGTGATGTGTTCTAAAGTATGTTATTTACAGGTCATATGACCATTTTCTCTATAATTTTTTTTCTAGAATGATTCAGATGGTGAAATTGGTATGATATTGAAAATACATATCTAGGTACTTGTGGTAAAAATTTCATCTCTTTATTCACTATAATTTTGGAGATACACTCTGTGGAAGACAGGGTTTTTGACTCGTCCTGAAGCTAGTCACAATCAGGTGTTCTAGGTAAAACAGTCATAACTTCTTCATAGAGAATCCAAATTAAGTGAGACCAATTTCATTGGAAAGAGTATGGGATTTAGTTTCTCGTGTGTGAATTTCATAATCAGATGTTAAATATTGAGCACAGGGCATTCTGTACAAGTTCGCTCTCCTAAATAAACCAGAATTGAATAAGGTCTACCATTCTCTCTATAACTTCTTTTTGGGGAGGATTGAAGGAGTGAAAATTGGAGGAGTTTCGGAGAATACATTGAGTTATATTATCTACAGGATCAAAGTGTAAGGATCCTCCTTGTCACGACGAAAAACCTCTTATAACAAGTACACATTTTTTTTTGTGTGTGCGTGTGTACAAGGGTAACAAGACATTATACTCTGTGCCACCACATGAGGACGAATCATGACGCATACAACTACGATATCAACATAAAGATATAAGACACATAATAACATCTACCAGCAGTGAACAACAATCAACCGACAAAATAATAAGACTGATTACCCGCCCATCCTACCCTGTAGTGGTTAGGACCTCCACGACACATAAGCAACGCTCAAGCCCAGGTTCCCATCGATTTTAACCATTTAAGGTCTCAGGGTTGGCGACTGTTCTAAGGAACATGGAGGCATCTACATCCCAGCCCAAACCTACAAGTCCAAGCCAACTAAGCTAGGTGACCACACCAAGACCATTTAGGATACCTCCTTCCACTAGCATCAAAATTTATAAACCCATCAATATTATTTAAAGTTGAACCTTTTAAGTAATCTGCATAAAGTGGACATTAAACCATTTTAATTACGCCTGTATTGAATACTAGGTTATGATATACAAAGTAGCATTTATACACACTTACCCTCTGAATTGTTAAAATAACGGAAACTAATGAAGGAAATATCTAATGAAAGCCTAACTTGATTATTTATTTCCAAAACCAAATCTTATAAGTTTCTCAATATTTATGAAGTAGTTTATTGAACTCAAAAATTGACATAACTATAATTTGACCATTGGCTTCCATTAAAATCTTAATTCACTTTCAACAACATTAAGGATAACTCAAGCATTTTACTCAGGACGAACATTGAATAATTGATTCCTGGTCCACATTGAAATCTATGTCAATCCATGTAAGTCACATCTTATACACGCTTACCATTAAGTGTTCCCATAATAAAATATCATGATAAGGTATAATCCTTGAAATATTGCTTCTAATAAAATCCGATCAATAATAATTAAAGACAATTCATAACCAACCAAGATTTAGCTGTAAATAAAAACAATCAATCACTAAAAGCAAGACGCACAGGTGTAAAAATTTCTGTCCCAACAGCAAGACGCATAGGTGTAATTAACTTTATGTCCAACAACACAACACACGGTGGGTACAATTGTCAAAAGATTAAGGTTCAGATATGAAGTTCCTGCTATTGCAATAACTGTCATTTTCTAAATTACGAAAACTCCAAAACTGGCATTAAATATTACTACTATTCCACTGTCATTCGAACCATCATTTCACTATCATTTAAATAAATTACGGCTAATTCAAAAAGTCACCAAATAAATTATGTCAGTTAAAATCCTAGAACATATATTTTGGAAATATCAGTGCATTGAACTACCTGCAGTGTCTATTCCAGCCTAACCAAAATACAACCAAGAGTTTCAAGTCTAAGTCTACACACAGGACCCTTAAATGCAATTAATCTTCATTCCCAATGTATCCTGGAATGAAGCTATAGTATGTCACCCTTTAAATCCGGGAACACTATCAAGTATTAAGATACGTTGGGTCCAAGAATGAGGTTATTGTTGTCTGTTGAAGTCGCTAGGAAGGGTTCATTGACTACATAAGAAATGGATATGCTCGGCTCAACGGATTAGAAAAGGTGCTAAGCGGAAAGAAAATGGGGACTTGCACAATGGAATTACTATGACAATGCTGAGTTAAAATGCATTGGTCAAACATTGTTACGCATCCAGAAAAAAACATGGGATCGCTTAGTTTAAATTCCTATTCAGATCATTGCCAAGTGAAATTAAAAACACTGGTAAGGATGCTATCAAAAAATTTCATAACTAAATGGCCAGTGGGAAATGAAACATGCTCGCATCTCAGAAAATCACTCACTAGAAATGCAAGGTAGTCAACACAATACCAATTTGTTGTCTTAAAAACGATTAACCAAAGAGCCAAAATAGATACAATATCATTGTCCAACAAGAACATACATTGTTGTGTTCGATTGCTATGGTTGTCCATTAAGGAGGGGTTCCCAGCACTGGTACGTAGAGTTAATATCAAGTGGTAAAATAGAAAAGGCGAAATCATAATTCAATAATTTACAAGGAAGGTGCTTACAATAACTCCATCGCAGACAATAAGTAAAGAAAAGAAAAAAAACACCCCCCACTTAATAAAATCACAGTCAATTTAAATCATAGACATTAATATAAATGACCTCACATACCCAACCGGACAACAGGATTCATCAATAATTTCATCGGGATGGTACCAGCAAGTGCTGGGATTTATCAACAATTCACAAAGAATTACACAAGGAAGCATTGGGTGATAAGCCAAGAACTCGCAGAGATTGTCAAAAAAAATGCAGGGAGAAGGGATAACAATACACAGAGAAAATTAGTCGGAAGAAGGTGGAAAAATCACCAACGAGGAAGCAAGATAAACAAGATGCATGCGTCGTGCTGAAAAGTGCAAGTCAAACAAGCAAGCACAGTTGACAATAGAGGTAGAACAACCACAGGGAAATTCCAACAAGGTAAAGGATGCACGGTGAAAGGAAAACACCGCCAATGAACAATTTTCGAGGTTAATAACACTCATCAAGGTGGAAGACATCAACTACCAAGGACCACCACAGAAGTAGTCATTTAATGATATAAATGCAATTATATGAAGTATAAACTAATTCTTGTTTCACCCATTAGCGAATTACAAGAGCTAAGTTAACATTTTTACAACAATACAATTATAATCGTCGAAGTAAATAAATAAGCATTCTACTCTACCAAGTAAAATACCATACTGTTGCCTTATCGCCCACCTCGAATGACGTTCGCGCTCTTTGTTCCACTCCTACTCGCCGACCATCGAGACTACACCGGTACCTCCCAGCCAACGCTAGGGGTACCCTACTTCCCCCTTAGCCCCCTGAGCCACAAAGGGGCCACACACTATCCAGATGGTACGTCTAGCTCCTAGCTCGCCTCGCAAGGCCGAGCTACCACTCCTATTCGAGATGGGAAATCCCAACTCCTCACAAGTAAATCAGTCAAGTCACTAATCCGACAGCGTAATGTTACACTAACAGTCGATCCCCTACTTCCTCCTCCTTCCTCTCTTTTATAGAGTTTTAGAACTTCCAAACCTTCCCTAAATCTCTTTTAATTTAAGTTTTAATGAAAATCTTCTAAAAATGATCCATCGTACAAGTGTCATTCATCCCCCACTTTCCTCCAAAAATTATTTTCTTTAATTTATTTATTGTCTCATTTCCCTCACCCCCTAGAGTTACTCCTAAAATTACTCCTAGGTGTCGTTAGATTCCCTTACAGGTTTTAAATACTTTCCTAAAATGAAGTTGCTAAATTAGTTCAATTTAGAAGGTTCTTAATTGCATATTCTTAACTAAGTTGACCTCTTGCTTTTTACCATAAGTTCCCCTCTTTCCCTTTTTATGTTCACTTATTCCCCTAGTTTCCTAAATTTTTATTATTCCATTCTTTCCCCTTTTATTAGAGCCAAAAATGGCAGTTGTGCAAATTAACCTCTTTGCCTTTTTATTAATAATTTAATATCTTTTACACTTTCACAAGTTAAATAATTAAATTCTTCTTTATATTTTATAACCACGACTTTTAATTAATTTCTTACTCTCTTTATTTTACCACAAAAATTTATGAAGACCAAAATTATTACTTAAAGGATTTTTATTTTAATTTTTTAGAGATGTTTTCTCAAGGGTAGACAAAATTTTACCCCTAGTAAAGTTTCAAACTTAGGACTTAGATTCATAACTGGGAGACATTTAATTAGGGGAGTTGTTTTAAAATTTCTTAATGTGTTTAAATGTCTTCAAGCCATCTAGGTTCAACCTTCTATCATCATCAGCACGACGTGCCCTTCAGGACGCACTAGGTGCTCCAAGGGTGCCACTCGCCCCATCTGTTCCTTTGCGCGACATTCCCTTCAGGATGCACCACGTGCTCCAAGGGTTCCACTCACCTCTCTTGTTTCTTTTGTGCGACGTCCCCTTCAGGATGCACCACATGCTCCAAGGGTGCCACTCGCTTCTTGAATGATTGGTAGACATCAATAACCCTTGGAGTCAGCACTCCACTAGGTGAACTTGTGGGAGACTAAGGGCTTCTAAGGAATAATCCCCCCACCTTATTGCAGACCCCTTATAATCATTTCGAGTGATTGTCATAGTCTACCCTCACGGCATCCTGGGTCCTCTTGAACTAGGTAATCGTTAACCTACAGTTCGATCCATGGTGGGAGTGCTAGTAGGCTATGGCAGGGCTGATGTCCACACCTCTCCCTAAACCTCTCTAGTAGTCATGTGTGACCCCTTTACTCCATATGTGAGTCTGGTCAGCAAGCTATCATCAGCCTGCATCATCAACAATCATGTCAGACATGTCCACATCATATAATCTAATCAAATGTACTAAAATCATAGTAAAACAATCAAACCCCAATAACACCCTCCCTGACTCGATCCAGAGTCCAAGGGTTACGTCAATGCCTCTGCATCCTCAAGGTCCAAAACCCTGCACACTCAGTAAAACCGAGTCAATAGCACATGTCTATGTCCATGCAGTAAAACATCATGTCATCTATCATAACACATCATAATCAAAGACAATGTTTTAATATCATAATATACCGGATCACTTGCGAGCAAGTGTCCTCAAAGAATAAGTTTTCTCAGTGCGCCAGAGCGGGATGTTACACAAAGTATTCTAAGAAGTGAATAATTGTAGAAGTTGAAGAAGTCTCAGGAAACATTATCTGGTTCTATGTGATAGTTAGTTGATGGTGATGATTTAATGTAAATTTTTATTATCTCTCAAATATTATTGGGTGGAAGGAAGGGGAAAGGATGGAGAGGTAAACCCTCTATTGATATTGAAGGATTGTATCTTCCTTTTGGAGTTTTATCCCTCCCTTTATATTTGGAACCTGGAGCTACTTTTTGAAGTCATTACTTCCCTTGAACAATAACTATTGATTATTTCTCATATATTGTGCATGGTGTATTGGGATGTATTGGTGTAACTCTTATACTATTGTTCATTTCTCATTGGATACAATTGAATGGTTAAGTATAAGTTGATTTTTTTTTTAAATTGTACTTGATATTGATTCAACCCCTCTCTCAGTATCAACAATTAGTATTAGAGTGGGTTACCTTTAGTGCAGTTTAACCACTGGAAGGAAGATCCTAAGAAGAAATGGAAGACAACATTCCAAATGGGATTCCACCATTTGATGGAAGCAATTTTGAATAATGGAGTCATACAATGGAAAATTACTTGAAATATCTTATGGAATATGTTTGATTCCATTTTCTTTAGGATACAATGCTTTGAAGAAACCAAATACTACAGCTTAGAAGGAAGCAAAAAAGAACAACAAATTGGCAATAGATACCATCCTGGATGGATTGACAAATTTAGTGAAATCCAAGGTGGGATCATGTGCATCAACAAAAGAGCTTTGGGACAAGCTACAAGACCTTTATACAAGGGAAGAAACAGAAGAAGAAGAAGAATAAGAAGTTGAAGCAAATTACAACATCTCATATTTCAAAGAAGCAAATAGAGGTTAGTTCCTTTACTTTAATTGTGAAGGAGTAGGACATGTTGAATTTGAATGTCCTCATCCAAGGATTGAAAGAGATGACATTGAAGAATAAAAGTCCAATGAAGAAGAAGAAAATCATGAAGCATAAATGATTCAACAAGAAGATGAGAATCTTAAAAAAATGAAGCATGTTGAGATTGAAAATAGCAATCTCAAAGACACGCATAGAAAACTACGAAGTGAATTGGGTAGTTATGAAAATGCAGTTCTAATCTTGAAGAAACAATTAGAAGACTTTGAGAAAATAAGAGAAGAAACCATTTCCTTCAAAACTCTACTCGAAGAAGCAAGAATAATAGGAGAATTAAGGAATGTCTAAATGGTGAAGAAAGAAGAAGATTGTGAGAAACTTGAGCAAGAAGCTGTCTCATTGAGGAAGAGTTTAAGAAACTATCAAGTGCCAAAAAACTTAACACATCTTGGATGCATGGGTGAAACTTCATACAAAGAAGATACAAATACCAACAATAAGGTTGAAGAAAGAGCTACATAGATAGTTGATAAGAAGTGGACCAGGATACCAGAAAGAAGGAATGATTACAAAAGAGATGAATATCCAAGAATACCTCCTACCTTCAGGAATCAAAGAAGCTTCAATCAATATGAATGAAACTACATAAGAGTAGATCATGAAACCAGATGGACTACATCACAAAGAAGGTCACTTACTCCCAGACATCAAAATTTATTTCTTGGTCATTGTTATACTTGCAAAAATTTTGGACATGAGGCAATTAATTGCAGAATCAATGAAAGGAACAACTATGCAAGAAACATGAATTGTGTAAACAGAAGATATGGAAATAATCATGGATTTGTCAATAGAAGTTATAATTCATTTTCCCCATTGATGGAAAAAAATATTGTATGCTACAAATGTGATTATCTTGGTCACAAAGCATGAGATTGCAAATATATGAATGAAGATGTCCCTATGCCAACCACAGTATGGAGAAGGAAAGAGATTCCAAACAATGAATATTGTCGAATAACATTGACCGCTAAAGAATGTAAAGAAGAAGATGAATGGTACATATATAGTGGATTTTATTCACACATGATTGTGGATCAAGACAAATTCATCAACTTGAAGAGAAATCATGGAAATGTTGCATTTGGAGATACTCATCTGCCAAAATAATTGGAAAAGGTGTATTAGAGATTGGAAGAAAAAATGTAAAAGCAAAGAATGTTCTATTGGTTGAATACTTGAAGCATAATATACTTAGCGTTAGTAAAATGTGTGATCAAGGATATACTCTCAGATTTGATTCACAAATATGTAAAATCAAAGAAGAAGGTTCAGGAAAATTGGTTGCAACTGCAACAAGAAGACCAAGTAAAATATAGATCCTAAATCCACGAAAAAGCTCCAAGGAAAAAAGAGACAATAAAAATGAAGTGTTATTAAGTTCTATATGTTCAGGGGAGCAAACCCAAAGAAGAGAGTTACCTTTTTCCATTAAACTTGGGGGGAGTAGCCCTACCCTTTTCCATTGATTTCAAAGGGGGAGTGAAATTGGGATCATGATGACAAGGGGAGAATGAGTGTTTCCATCAATGAAAAAAGGGGATATTGTTGGAAGATTGGTTGTTGTCATTGATGTCAACCTTAGTCATTGGTTTTGGACCGCATAATTGATGAAGGTACTTGGACATGACGGACAATGCACATGTAGATACAACACCCATGGATGGATAGTATACATCATGTTGTTTCCGGTGGTAGGTGGAACATCACATGGATCCTCATGGTTGAGGAGAAATTAATTTTTTAATATGACAAAGTGAATTGAAGAAGGAAGTGTAGGTCAACCCCGAAGATAATTAAAGAAAATAATTACAAAATAAGAATTTGTCAGGTTAGCCCTAATGATAAGAGGAAGTGACATAAATGGTATAAATACATATCATTATACATTCATTTTAAAACATAGACAAGTCAAATTTCATAGGAAATCTGAAGTAAAGAAGGTCGGATTTCAAGGGAGGATGAAGTATTTTGGTGATGTGTTCTAAGGTATGTTATTTACATGTCATCTTACCATTTTCACTATATTTTTTTTTCTAGAACGATTCAGATGGTGAAATTGGTATGGTATTGATAAGACATATCTAGGTATTTGTGGTAAAAATGTCATCTCTTTATTCACTATACTTGTGGAGATATACTCTATGGAAGATAGAGTTTTTTACTAGTCCCGAAGCTAGTCATAATCAGGTGTTACGGGTAAAAAAGTCATAACTTCTTCATAGAGAATCCAAATGAAGTGATACCAATTTCATTGGAAAGAGTACGGTCTGTAGTTTCTTGTGTGCAAATTTCAGAATCTGATGTTAAATATTGAGCGCAGGGCATTCTGTACAAGTTCTCTCTCTTGAATAAACTAGAATTGAATAAGGTATACCATTCTCTCTATAAAAAAAAATTGGGGAGGATTCAAGGAGTGAAAATTGGAGGAGCTTCAGAGAATACATTGAGTTATATTCTCTAGAGGATCAGATTATTCTAATAAGTGAATAATTGCAGAAGTTGAAGAAGTCTAAGGAAGCATTATCTAGTTCTATGTGATGGTTAGTTGATGGTGATGATTTAATGTAAAGTTTTATTATCTCTCATATATTCTTCGGTGAAATGAAGGAGCAAGGATGGAGAGGTAAACCCTCTCTTGATATTGGAGTTTTATCCCTCCCTTTATATTTGGAAGTTGGAGCTACCTTTGAAAGTCATTACTTCTCTTGAACAATAACTATTGATTATTTCTCATATATTGTGGATTGTGTATTGTGGTGTATTGGTGTAACTCGTATACTATTTTTCATTGCTCATTGGATACAATTGAATGGTTTAAGTATAATTTGAATTTTTTTTTAAATTGTACTTGATACCGATCCATCCCCCCTCTCAGTATCAACAGAACCTTGTCCAAAATAATGAAAAAGATCATGAAAATAGAAAAAAGATGCTCCAAAATTTTTATTGGGGGCTCCAAATATGTGAAAATATGAAATCAACGAGTGAATTATGTAAAAATTGTTTGGCTAAAAGTGTATTTATATGATTTCATGCCAACCTAGACCAAGCAACGTGTCCCTTCATTTTGTTTTTTCAGCCAGCAGAATTATCTCACCCAACTTTGGACCAAAAAAATTACCTTTTCGTTCGAAAGGTTAGGAATCCATTTAGTTTCAATGGATTAAAACCTGCAAATGGGATTGTTTGCAGGAAATTGCGAATTTTCTCCATCTTATTTGAACTTTAGAGGTAGTGGACTCCTGAAAATACTCAGAATTTAGTTTCAAAATTGATAACAACATTTTAAAAATTAAATCTACTTTCATTGGATATAATTTGTTTTCATTTTCATTGTTTTATCTAATTTTATTTAATTTTATAACAAAATCACTGCATAATATTTTCAGGTGACATTATGATTGAGTGAAATGAAAAATCCATCTCTAAAAATGCATAGTGGAAAATTATGGAAAATTTATATTCAAAATCCTCAAATTGTTCTCTTCAAAAGGATACATGTAGATTTTAGTTTTAAGTAAAAATTAAGATAGATATATGGGGATGGGGGGGACATACGTTTAAATCTGCAACTTTTTCAGATTGGTCAACTTAAAAAAATTCTATAAATTATAATATTCACCCGTTAGATTCAAAACTATAGTCATAAAAAAATATAGTCTTTGTAGATTGTTGCAGTATATTTCGTTTGCCAAAAACAAAAGTTAAATAATGGATACATTGTGGAGGGGGAACATAACTCGTTATCATTCCCTTCATTTTTAAGTAACATACTGTCAAACAATTGACAAATTGAGATATCAAATATCAATAAAAAAAATTGAAAAATAGGCAGTAGAAAGCTAACAAAATATTCACAATGTTTGGTTTTACTATAAAGTGAAATTATAAATAAAAAATAATATTTCTTTTACCAGAAGTTGAAGAACTCAAGAAAATATAATTTTTTTTCTCATAAAACAAGCAAAATGGACACTCGTCTTCATGATTTTACCCTCCCTTCTTTAACAAAGAAGTGATTGGCATTTCAATCTTTTAGGATCCTTTTATAAATATTTGGTAATACCCTACAAGACCAATGAATTTTTTGGAAATTTGTTACATTTCATGGTGTTGGTCATATTTAAATGGCTTTTGTCTTATAAGGATCAACTTCTATCCCATCTGCTGAAATAATATGCCCCAAGTAGTGAATCTTCTTTTGAAAAAAGATGCACTTACTTATCATGGCATACAATGTATTCTCTCTTAAAACGTTTATCACAATTCTTGAATGTTTATAATGTTTCTCCTCTCACTTTGATTAAATGAGAATATCATCTAGGAACAAAATTAAAAACTTGTCCATGGATTCCCTGAACACTCCATTCATCAGGAACATAAAAAAGGTTGGGGCATTTGATAGTCTAGATGGTACTATCATGAATTCATAATTCCTATATCTTGTCTTGAATGGTGTCTTAATGATTTATTATTCCTTTATCATCACTTGATGATAACTTGATCTCAAGTTAATCTTTGAAAATATTCTCGCACCTTTCAATTGATCAAATAATTCACCAATCCTTGAAAAAAGGTATTTGTTCTTTATGGTGACCTTCTTTAGTTGTCTAAAATCAATGCAAAACCTTAAGGTTACATATCTATACTTCAAAAAAATAACTGGGGCACCCCAAGGTGACACACTTGGACTTATATACCCCTTAATTAACAACTCTTAAAGCTACATTTGCAACTCTTTCAACTCCAGTGTTCCCATTTTGTATACACTAGAGCAGTTCTTGGCACCAAATGAATAGAGAAATCAATGTCTCTCTTTGGTGGAAGTCCTAGGAATTTCGCAGAAATGTATTCAAAATCCCTCAAAACCAGATGGTATTTTATTCTTTCCACTTTATCTTTGGTTGTCTCTTCCATATGGGATACAAAATTATGACATCCATTCCTGAAACTCATTTTCAATTTCATAGTTGAAAGTTCTCTAACATCTACATATCTTGGAATGCCTTGAACCTTGCCTTTCTTCCCTTCTTCGCCAAGAAATGTGTTTTCCTTGTTATAACAATCTAGGACAACATGGTGTTTTTCCAACCAATCCATTCCAATTAGAAAATCATATGAACCAAACGCTATGATGTTCACATATACCTTCATGTTGAGTCTATTAATGTTTATTGGACAAATCTTTAACTACATCATTATCCCATGTGGCTAACTGAACTAACCAATATTTGTTATGCTTACTCCTTTGCAAGTAAAATATTTCAACAATGTTAGAGTTTATGTAACTATGGATAGCTATATAATCAATTAAAATTGTTATGGGATGGTTATCAATCTTACCTTCCACTTCAATCATGGGGGATTCATGTTTGGATTGATAATTTTCCAAGGATGCATAAATCCTTGGCATGTTTCCTCCAATATATTCAACTATTTCTACATCATGAGGGTTCATGGAAATCCTCATTACTTCTCCTTTGTGAGGGGATTCTCTATATAATTATTTTCCCTCACATCTTCAACATTGTACAGGTTGTTTCCTTGGCCTTTTCCCAAATGAATATGTAGTATTGTGCTCATTTTTGGA
>ML781695.1:263492-287364 GCA_009831015.1 Picea engelmannii | reverse complement strand
ATAGAGATTTTTTTATCTCCTTATGGATTCCTCTAAAGTTCCAGGGTTATCATATTGTATATTATCAATTTAAAAAGAGGGTATTCCACTAATAAACCTTTGGATTTTGACCATCTCATCCTTTATTAAGCCCACATACATCAGCAATTCAAATAACCTCCTCTCGTATTTATCCATCATCGTGATTCCCAATTTGAGTTCAAAGAACTCTTTCATATTAATGTTCGGATAAATCTTTCTCTTGCAAATATTCTTAGAACTACCACCATGAGATCCTCTTCTGATCAAGGTTCTTGACTTGCATAAGTTTATCCCAACACATGGATTCCTTTCCTTGCAAGTGGTAGGTTGTAATTCTATCTTCTACCCTTGAGGGGTAATCGTGCAGCTAGAAATGTTTCTTCATTTCCAATATCTATGCCTCGACCTCTTCTCCTATCCTGTTCTCACCATTCAAATTCGGTGGCTTGATTTTCCTAAGTTCACCTTGCAATATGTATACCTAATTGCTTCTCCTCTCCCTCTTGATAGGATACACACTTGGGTTGCTCCCTGGCCCTGAATTTGCAAGATTTATTCTAGCGGATTAACTTGGAGAATGATGTCACCTTCTCATGCTTCTAGACTTCCTATCATTCTCGTGATCATCCCTTCTACTATGGGATTTGGATTTGGTCACTTTTATATCACTAGAAATTTGATTGGTGATAGATTCTTTGTTAACTTTCCTATGAAACATATTCAGACTCTGAAGTATCTCTTCCTGATACTTAATAATCCTTTCATTATCTTCCCCATAGCTATGCACCTCTCTATGTAGGATTCTCATAGCTACAGGATCTTTCCTACCTCTCCTTCCATTAGAATATATCTCACCATTTCCCATGCTTAAAAGAATACCTATAATATCCTCCTCATGCTTGTAATATCCTTTGGCATATTCCATAACTCTAGTCCTCATATAAAAACCAAAGTTGTTTTCTTGTACCTCTAATTCTACAAAATAACTGCATGTAATAATAATTGTTAAAACATGCATACTATAAAACATTCCATTAATTAGAATACATGTTATTGTTCTTATCAATTTATGAATAACACAATGCACTAACTCAAAAAATGATTTGTTAGACACCTTATTTGAAATATATATCCAACGAATATACTCATGCCTCATTCTGATTTCTAGTGAAATGTTACAACATTCAAAAGCTTTGATTTCCACTCACTTACTGCTGCAAAATTTACTTTATGATAAAATTTTAGATCCCAATTCAAAATTCTGGGTGGATAGCTGTCGTTTCCTTCTCAAGACCTTCCCAGTAACTATTATTTTGCTCAAAATCGACATTCGAGATGAAAGTTATGGTATGGAGAAGTTTAGATTATTTTCCCAATTTTGTCTGTGTATGCTACAGGTGTCCTCTTTCACATTTTGCACATTTTACATACCTAAATTCCAAATTTGTTATAACCCTAAATTGCACCAAAAATGCATACTTGGAATCAGGCCATCTTACGTGCTATTTTTTCCAAACCATCATTGGACAACTCTTTTGAAAAAACATTTCTTTGAAGATGTATGCACCCTGCACCACTACTACCCACGTACATATGCTATCTGCACCATTATAGCCCGTGTACACTCACAAAAGGCATGAAAAATAAAAATTGCAAAGTGATATGGGTTTTCGGGTCGTTACCTAACCATTTGACCACCCATAGCCAATCACCCCAACCATTACTATCGTTTTGGCCTATAAAAAGAAGGTGTTGGGGTCCCATTCCAAAGAGAGGCATGAGAGCATAGAAACTCTGACCATTTTAGTATTCCCCATTTGGCCCAATAATTTGCAACCATAATGTGAGTTTGAGCTAGAATTCCTTTCTTTCCTCCATTGCAAACCCTTTCCATTTTCCTAGAGAGAACTGAAGAGGAGAAGAATACGTCGAAGCAGTCACTACATGGTGAAGAGGAGCCCAGGACCGAGTTCGAGGAGCAATTTCTGGCCTCATATTGTAAACGACTTTTGTGAGATTAATATAAAGAAATACTTTTTCTGTCCTACCAAATGATGTCTTAAATATTTATGATTTGTTTACATTCTTTGTTATGATTTCTAACCCACTAATCCATATATAGAACACATGCTTGTAGCTTCTTGTTTGTCTTTTGGTGAATGCAGGTTGGCCTTGGGAGTAGATTTACAGTCGAGAAACAACTGAGTGCAAAGGGATCGAAACCAGATGCAGAGTTTAAGGTATGACTACCTGATCCCTATACTTTGTGTTGGCCCTTGACCAAGTTTTGAAGAATACTTGGTCATAATTGACCACTTTTGGGACTGTTATAGCTTGCCAAGGAAGGAGTGCAACAAGAAGTGGAAAGTAAGAAAGAAAGACCTATTTTTGGGTCCATTTTAGGGTTTTGGGTTGATTTAACGGGAAAGGGATGTCGGCATGTGGGTTTAACCACGTTTAGGCCCATTTTGTAACCTATAAATAGGTGATGTAAATAGGGGAGAAGTAGTAAGATACTAGTAATAGTAATGTAGTAAATCTATGTGAGGTGTAACTGGAAGCTTAGTGCTAGTAACTAGATCTGTGTGATCAGATGTATCTTAGAGTGCTCTCTGGATGAGATCGAAAAGCTAAGTACAGTTTGGTGTAGTATTGTGTTGAAGAGCAAGGAAGAAGGATCTAGTGAGCTGCACAAATCTTCTATCCTGTGTGAAGTAAGGGTCATTGAAGCTCTGTGTTGTAACTGTTTGACCAAGATAATATAAAGAATACTTTGTGGATGTAGCCCCAGGGTGGGGGTGAACCCTGGTAACTATGTGTATAGTTCTTTGTGCTTCTCTCCAATGTGTTTATCTCTTTCTTGGCTAAGTGTTTGATGTGATTAAGTAGATCTAGTTATTCTCTGTGCTGATGATATATGAATGAACATTAGATATGATATATAAGATGCTTAGTTCTTGATCTGTTGAATCTAACCTATATTTTTGTGGCTAAGTATTGAATCATCCTTAGTATAAGTATTCACTCTGATGCTCTGTGCTTTCTTCGAAGTGTAGTAATGAATTTATGTTAACGAATAATTGCTATTAAGTGTGTTGTAAGCAATATAATCACAGATCTGTGTCCCAGCTAAGGTTGCAGACATCTGAGTCCCGCAACCACCCCTGCCTCTACCTCAGGTGAGATTTCATCTACTTCGTAGTGGTTGCTGAAAGGGATGGTACTTAGGGTTTTGTTGGTGCACTCTTGAGCGTTGAACCCTGGGTCTTCCCTTGTGCCAACAAATGCTTCCATTGTTGAGACTTGAAACTGTGATTTATGGGAACTGAAGAAGAAGAAGATTTATGCAAAATAAGCTCTGTACGGAGATTGGTTTCCCTGGTGTGCAATGTTTTGTTTGACCTGTGAAGATGTGTGCTAAGAAAGAGAGGTCATATCTGAAGAAGAGAGGTCAGATCTAAAGAAAGAGAGGTTAGATCTGAAGAAAAGAGGTCAGATCTGAAGAAAAGAAGTCAGATCTGCGAAGAAAGAGGTCAGATCTACAAGAAAAAGGCAAGATATGTAAGCTCTGTGCTTTGATAAAGGTAAGAATAGTTAAAAGTATTATATCTTAAAGGAAATTTTTAACTATTAACATTTCCTTTAAGAACTAATACTTAGAAATACTTTTAACTATTCTTACCTTTATCAAAGCACAGAGCTGACAGATCTTGCCTTTTTCTTGTATATCTGACCTCTTTCTTCACAGATCTTACTTCTTTTCTTCAGATCTGACCTCTTTTCTTCAGATATGACCTCTCTTTCTCATATATGACCTCTCTTTCTTAGCACAAAGCTTCACAGGTCAAATAGAACACTGCGCACTAGGGAAACAGATCTATGCATAGAGCTTATTTTGCACAAATCTTCTTCTTCTTCAGTTCCCAGAAATCACAGTTTCAGGTCCCGACAATGGAACCAATTGTTGGCACAAGGGAAGACCTAGGGTTCAACGCTCAAGAGTGCACCAAAAAAGCCCTAATTACCATCCCTTTTGGCAACAGCTGCGAAGAAGATGAAGTCTCACCCAAGGTAGAGGCAGGGGTGGTTGTAGGACTCAAATGTATGCAACCTTAGCTAGGACACAGAGTTGAGATTTTCTTGCTTACAACGCACTTAGCATCAGTTATTCCTTAACATATATTCATTACTACACTTCACCGAAAGCACAGAGCATCGCAGTGAATAATTATACTAAGGACGATTCAGTACTTATCCATAGAAATATAGGTTAGATTCAATAGATCAAGCACTAAGCATCTTATATATCAGATCTAATGTTCATTCATATATCATCAGCACAGATCATAACTAGATCTACTTAATCACATCATGCACTTAGCCAAGAAAGAGATAAACACATTGGAGAGAAGCACAAACCACTATACACATAGTTACCAGGGTTCACCCCCACCCTGGGGCTACATCCACAAAGTCTTCTTTATATTATCTTGGTCAAGCAGTTACAACACAGAGATTTAATGACCCTTACTTCGCACAGGACAGAAGATCTGCGTAGCTCACTAGATCCTTCTTCCTTGATCTTCAGCACAAGACTACACCAAACTATACTTAGCTTTCCAATCTCATGCATAGAGCACTCTAAGATACATCCAATCACATAGATCTAGTTACTAGCACTAAGCTTCCAGTTATACCTCACATAGATTTACTACATTACTATTACTAGTATCTTAGTACTTCTCACCTATTTACATTGCCTATTTATAGGTTACAAAATGGGCCTAAACATGGGTAAACCCACGGGTCGACATCCCTTCCCCATTAAATCAACCCAAAACCCTAAAATGGACCCAAAAATAGGTCTTTCTTCCTTACTTTTCGCTTCGTGTTGTGCTCCTTCCTTGGCAAGTTGTAGCAGTCCCAAAAGTGGTCAATTATGACCAAGTATTTTTCAAAACTTGGTCAAGGGCCAACACAAAGTATATGGATCAGGTAGGCATACCTTAAACTCTGCATATGGTTTCGATCCCTTTGCGCTCAGTTGTTTCTCAACTGTAAATCTCCTCCCAAGGCCAACATGCATTCACCAAAAGACAAACAAGAAACTACAAGCATGCGATCTATATATGGATTAGTGGGTTAGACATCATAACAAATAATGTAAACAAATCTTAAATATTTAAGACATCATTTGGTAGGACAGAAAAAGCATTTCTTTATATTAATCTCACAAAATTCGTTTACAATATGAGGCTAGAAATTGCTCCTCGAACTCGGTCCTGGGCTCCTCTTAACCATGCACCAATTGCTTCCACGTATTTTTCTCCTCTTCAGTTCTCTATAGGAAAATGGCAAGGGTTTGCAATGGAGGAAAGAAAGGAATTATGGCTCAAACTCACATTGTGGTTGCAAAATATTGGGGCAAAGGGGGAGTACTAAAATGGTCAGAGTTTCTATGCTCTCATGCCTCTCTTTGGAATGGGACCCAAAAACCTTCTTTTTATATGCCAAAACGATAGTAACGGTTAGGGTGATTGGCTATGGCCAGTCAAATGGTTAGGTAATGGCCCGAAAACCCGTATTCCTTTGCAATTTTTATTTTTCGCACTTTTTGTGAGTGTACACGGGCTGTAATGGTGCAGCTAGCGTATGTACATGGGAAGTACTGGTGCAGCGCGCATACATATTCAAAGAAATGATTTTTCAAAATATTTTTCCAATGATGGCTTGGAAAAAATAGCACGTAAGATGGCCTGATTCCAAGTATGCATTTCTGGTGCAATTTAGGGTTATAACAGATTTGGAATTTAGGTATGTAAAATGTGCAAAAAGTGAAAGAGGACACCTGTCGCATACACAAACAAAATGGGGAAAATAATCTAAACTTATCCATACCATAACTTTCATATCGAATGTCAATTTTGAGAAAAATAATAGTTACTGGGAAGGTCTTGAGGAGGAAACGACAACTATCCACCCAAAATTTTGAATTGGCATCTAAAATTTTATCATAAAGTAAATTTTGCAGCAGTAAGTGAGTGGAAATCAAATCTTTTGAATGTTGTAACATTTCACTAGAAATCATAATGAGGCATGAGTATATTCGTTGGAGATATATTTCAAATAAGGTGTCTAACAAATCATTTTTTGAGTTAGTGCATTGTGTTATTCATAAATTGATAAGAACAATAACATGTATTCTAATTAATGGAATGTTTTATAGTATGCATGTTTTAACAATTATTATTACGTGCAGTTATTTTGTAGAATTAGAGGTACAATAAAACAACTTTGGTTATTGTATGAGGACTAGAGTTATGAAATATGCCAAAGGATATTACAAGCATGAGGAGGATATTATAGGTATGCTTTTAAGAATGGGAAATGGTGAGATATATTCTATTGGAAGGAGAGGTAGGAAAGAGCCTATAGCTATGAGAATCCTACACAGAAAGGTGCATAGATATGGAGAAGATAATGAAAGGATTATTAAGTATCAGGAAGCGATACTTCAGAGTCTGAATATGTTTCATAGGAAATTTAACAAATAATCTATCACCAATCAAATTTCTAGTGATATAAAAGTGATCAAATCCAAATCCCATAGCAGAAGGGATGATCACGAGAATGATAGGAAGTCTAGAAGCATGAGAAGGTTACATCATTCTCCAAGTTAATCCACTAGAATAACTCTTGCAAATTCAGGGCCAGGGAGCATCCCAAGTGTGTATCCTATCAAGAGGAAGAGGAGAAACAATTAGTTATACATATTGCAAGGTGAACTCAGGAAAATCAAGCCACAAAATTTGAATGGTGAGAACAACATAGGAGAAGAGGTCGAGGCATAGATATTGGAAATGAAGAAACATTTCTAGCTACATGATTACCCTTCAAGGGTTGAAGATAGAATTACAACTTACCACTTGAAAGGAAAGGAATCCATGTGGTGGGATCGACTTATGCAAGTCAAGCACCTTGATCAGAAGAGGATCTCATGGTGGTAGTTCTAAGAATATTTCCAAGAGAAATATTTATCCGAACATTAATATGAAAGAGTTCTTTGAACTCAAATTGGGAATCATGATGATGGATAAATACGAGAGGAGGTTATTTGAATTGTTGATGTATGTGGGCTTAATAAAGGATGAGATGGTCAAAATCCAAAGGTTTATTAGTGGAATACCCTCTTTTTAAATTGATAATATACAATATGATAACCCTGGAACTTTAGAGGAATCCATAAGGAGATAAAAAAATCTCTATTAGTAGAGCATCATAAGGCTAGTTTTTCAAAAATATTAGAATGACAATATGAATGGTAAACAGGATCAAAGGAAGGAAGTTATTAAACCACCCTTTTTCAATAACTACTCCCAAGAAAATCAATAAGGCCAATCATCCAAAAATGAGCACAATACTACATATTCATTTGGGAAAAGGCCAAGGAAACAACCTGTACAATGTTGAAGATGTGAGGGAAAATAATTATATAGAGAATCCCCTCACAAAGGAGAAGTAATGAGGATTTCCATGAACCCTCAGGATGTAGAAATAGTTGAATATATTGGAGGAAACATGCCAAGGATTTATGCATCCTTGAACAATTATCAATCCAAACATGAATCCCCCATGATTGAAGTGGAAGGTAAGATTGATAACCATCCCATAAAAATGTTAATTGATTATATAGCTAGCCATAGTTACATAAACTCTAACATTGTTGAAATATTTTACTTGCAAATGTTAAAAGAAGGTAAGAATACCTAAGTCTTAGTTAAAAGAATAGAGGACTTTAACATTGACTTTACTCTTGATGAAGAAACACAAGTGAACATTGTGCCAGAAAGAACTTGGGAAGCTATAGGAAAGCCTGCCATGATCCCTTCTATAGGAGGAACAAGTTTCTTTAGAGTAAAGTTAGTAAACCTATGTGAAAGGATCCCCCGGGTACCTATGACTATCAATGGAACTTTGATAGAGGAAGACTTTGAGATAATTAAGTTTTTTGAAGACAATTCCCCGTTTACCATGCTCATAGGGAAACCTTGGATTGATAGAGAACAAGCTAGATGAAAAGAAGAAGAAAAAATTTGGGAACAGAAGAAGCAAGAGTTAAGAGACTTTATGAATAGAAGGATCATGCACTTGATTGAAGAACAAAAGACCAGATCAAAGATATTAAATATTAGCAACTCCTATGTCAAAGCTAAGAGAACACTTGAGGATCCATAGAAGATCGGGTTACCTATTTTTGATACAAAAGAAGTATTATCAAGGAACCCTAGGAAAGACTTTCAACAACACGAAGTAACTAAGACCACAGAAGATAAAGATTAGAATGGTAAGAGAATTATTGAGATGAATCTCATTGGGAAGAAGGCTAGGAAGTTAAGAAAGAAAAGGGCTAATACTGTAAGGTTACAAGAGGTTCTAGAGGACACTTCGCAACAAGAAGAATTGTATAATTGGAGCTTCCTCGAGATATCAGAACAATCACATAGAGTACTTTTCCATGACAAAGCAATATAGCCATTGGAACCAATATACCCATTCGACTGCCACTCCGAATGGATCGAAAAGAAGTTATGGGTTACCACTAGACTAGTGGATAGCACCAGAATAGATAGAACAAAGTCAATGAAGGCCCCATGTCCATTGCAAGCAGACCGTTGATGAGATTTCCTACTTAACCCATCACACCACGCATCGAGAATACTTTTTTCTAACTGAGAATATGAGTGCTAACCCTGAGCTTTACTTACCCTGAGATCATTGCCTTACTATTCACTATAGTCTCTGAATTCCTATTGCACCTGAGCTAGCTGACCCAAGTTTGTATGTCGGACGAGCTCAGCGTTGCTAAGAAAATTGTTGAAGAAGTTCTAATTGATTTAATTACTAAGAGAGTCATGTCAGAACACAGAATGTGTACAAGCATATAGGCATCCTCCTCAGGCGCACTGCCAGCTTCCCCCTCCACTACTCGTGCAGGACCATCCCGATCACCTTCAAAAAGACAATCTAATCTCTGAAACAACTTTTCCACTGTGAAGTTGATCCCAAGAATATTCCCTAAATATATCCCACCATTAAGCAAACCAGTGAATCGAGACACTATACCCAGAGACTTCGACTATGTTGTAGTCACGACGTACCTCCTGAAAGGGGTGCGCATAGTTCATGCTGACCAGGAGAAGCTCACTGCACTAAAATTTAACGATTTTAACCTTGGAGATCGCAAGGTTTACAGTATGCTAGCCCCGCACAGGTATTTGACTATTACAAAAAGAAAGAACCCCAAGATTGTACTGTAGCAATGGACCCATAACCTTGCATAGTCAACCCTCCTCAACATAATGAAGATTCCACATTTCGGGAGGCATCAAGAAGTCAATGCATGTGTTAGAATATTGTTGTCCTACTACCACAGAGGATACCTATGGTTGGACCATTGTGGATCTAATTCCGATCAATCAGATCACTGGGCTAAGCATGCAAGGCCCTGACCTATAGGAATTTTACCCTGGAATGACCACAGATCGTGCCTTCACTCAACAAATAAGAGACACATATGACGATCTGGAGAAAGGCACGAGAGGTTAAAAGGTAGCCTCCATTGATAATGCAACAATTCACTTTGGTTGCTAGTTGATCGCAGGAAAGTTAGTCCAAGAAAACAGACCTACACAGGTGACCAAATTTGTAGTTGACCTCGTAGGGAAGTGCACGGAGGGACTACAAATGAACTGGGAAAATACCTTATAAATAAGCTAGAGTTTGACTGTAGACAAGCACATGACCAAGGGTATGAGTTCCACTTTTTCTAGTTGCTCATATTCATCACTTTCATCACGTGGGAACTGCTCGAGGGAACCCCGTTTCCGGAGATTGAACCCTTCGAACCATTGACCACGAAGTTTTGTACGCTGCAGTACTCCAGCGACATGAACAAACAGTGGTAGTCCAATGTTGTCTTCCATGCTTACTACACTCAGTTGAAGAATTCCATTCAGTCTACACCATGCATTACACCCAACACGCTTCATAGGTTTATGCCTTTGATGAAATTCAATGCAGATTGTCACTTTACCTACATCACAGCGTGGGTAGATGAACACAATAAACAACTCCAGTCATATTACAAGATGACAGAAGATGACTTGGAGGAGATTACCAAGGAATGGTCAATAGACCTCCTTATTGCAGTAGACCCCATAGACATGTCCGACGTAGATAGCCCTGAAGCTATGCTAGATACACCAGGACCACGCAAGACTAAGAAGGATGTGGAAGTCCAAGATATCCACAAATACTGCTTCGCTCTCACCTGTGAAGGGAGGTAATGATGAAGAAATAGGGGGCACAAAAGTTGAATAGAGAAAAGGTGAGGTTACTCCGCCTAGGGACGAGGAAGATCCCTCCAAGAAAAGGAAGATTACCCCACCAAATCCCTCATCTAGAAAGAAAACTTAGTCCTCCCAGACCACTCTTAAAACTATCCTTACCCCGGATGATTTCAACTTCTTAATTTTCGCACTGAATGATGTTTCAGTAAAGCTCGTGGAAAAGAAAGAAGAAAAGAAGGAGGAGCTATTCCGCCGGATCACGGGAGAATTCAAAGAAGTGCAGCAGGCACTCCATTTTAGCCAAGAAGTTTCTATGGCACCATTAACAATGGAAATATCAGGAACATGAGATGAGCCCATACAGTTACACCAGATCGTCGAGAAAGTCGAAGCTCGCCTTCGACGAGCTCAAGAAGACATAGTGCAAGCCACCCCGACTTTGGCGCAGGAAAAGAGTGCACATGGAGAACAATAGAGGAAGGAAAAACAAGAGCATCTTGGCTTACAAGCGAACTGGGAGGAGGAAAAAGAAAAGTTATAGCAGAGCAAGGACTAGTTTCTAGCAGAGCAACTTGAAGTACAGGAGAGAGTTCACAAAGCCCTGCATTTTATGACGATCATAGAAGTGAAGATGGAAGATCATCTCCCATAGCAGGTGACCCAATTGGAAGAAGTAATCCAACAAATTCAATAGCGCATCATAGATCTGGAGCTCTGCACTGTACCTGAGACACCCCAAGAGATAAGAGATCTAAGAGAGGCCACTTCTCGATGCAGGGCCCTGAACTACAGGAATTTTACCCTGGAAAGACCGCAGATTGTGCCATCTCTCAACGAATAAAAGACACATATGGCGATCTAGAGAAAGGCATGCAAGGTTACAAGGTAGCCTCCATTGAGAATGCAGTAGTGCACTTTGGTTTCCAGCTGATTGCAGGAAATTTAGTTTGAAAAAATAGACCTACACAGGTGACCATATTTTTAGTTGACCTCGCAAGGAAGTGAACGGAGGGACTACAAATGAACTGTGAAAAATACCTTATAAATCAGCGAGAGATTGATTGTAGATAAGTGAAGGACCAAGGGAATGAGTTCCACTTTTTGTTGGTTTCTCATACTCATTGCATGGGAACTGCCTAAGGAAACCATGTTTTCGGAGATAGAACCCTTTGAAACATTGGCCGCAAAGTTCTGTACGTTGTGGTACTCGAGCAACATGAACAAACAGTGGCAGTCCAATGCTGTCTTCCACACTTACTACACTCAGTTGAAGAATTCCATTCAGTCTACATCGCGCATTACACCCAACACGCTTTATAGGTTTAGACCTTTGATGAAATTCAACTTAGATCCTCACTTCACTTACATCACAGTGTGGGAAGATGAGGACAAAAAACAACTCCAATCATATTACAAGATGAGAAAAAATGACTTGGAGTAGATTACCAAGGAATGGTCGATAGACGTCCTTGTTGTAGCAGACCCCATAGATATGTCTGAAGTAGATAGCTCTGAAGCTATGCCAGATACACCAGGACCACGCAAGACTAAGAAGGATGTGGAAGTCCAAGATACCGACAACATATCCATGAAGACTGCTTCGCTCTCACCTATGAAGGGAGGTAATGATGAAGAACTAGGGGGAACAAAATTTGAACAGAGAAAAGGTGAGGTTACTCCACCTAGGGAAGAGGAATATCCCTCCAAGAAAAGGAAGATTACCCGACCAAATCCCTCATCCAGAAATAAAACTAAGGCCTCCCGGACCACACTTAAAACTACCCTTACCCCGAATGATTTCGACTTCTTAATTGCCACATTGAATGATGTTTCACTAAATCTTGTGGAAAAGAAAGAAGCAAAGAAGGAGGAGCTATTCTGCCGGATCATGGGAAAATTCAAAGAAGTGCAGTAGGCACTCCAGTCCAGCTAAGCAGTTTCTATGGAGCCATTAACAATGGAAATATCAGGAACAGGCGATGAGCCCATACAATTACACCAGATCACTGAGAAAGTCGAAGCTCACCTTCGATGAGCTCAAGAAGAAATAGCGCAAGCCACCCAGGCTTTGGCACAGGAAAAGAGAACACATGGAGAACAATAGAGGAAGGAAGAATAGGAGCAGCTTGCCTTACAAGCGAAGTGGGAGGAGGAAAAAGAACAGTTACAGTAGAGCAAGGACCAGTTGCTAACAGAGAAACTTGAAGTACATGAGAGAGTTCACAGATCACTGCGCTCTGTGACAATCATAGATCTGAAGATGGAAGATCATCTCCCACAGCAGGTGACCCAACTGGAAGAAGTAATCCAACAACTTCAACAGTGCATCACAAATATGGAGCTCTGTACCATGCTTGAGACACCCCAAGAGATAATAGATCTAAGAGAGACCACTTCTTGAAGCACAACCACCCGATTAAAAACATTGTCTTTGAAATGTAGGCAGATAAGCACTTGAAGTGCCCAGACTTATGAAACCCTCACAGAGAATCCATAATTGTGGACATTGGAGGCGCATCTCCATGAAGAAAAGAAGCATGTAGATGTTCTACAAGCACAGCTAAAGTCCATGACCCCAGTCGAAAGAATGAAGAGGTTCACAGAACAACGCACAGCCCAAGAAAAAGAACACATGCTGCAAATTTAAGTAATGGAAGTCTCTCAAAGACTTCAACCACTCCAAGAGAAGGCTTTCCAACTTTTCACCGGACTTTAAATCCAGGGAGCTGAACTCGAACAGGGTGTCATCACTACATAACAGTGCCTGGAGGGACCGCTCAGTGAAATAGTAATCCAAAAATTTACTGAACAAGAGGATGTTGTACTGCAGCAGGTCGAAGTCACTCAAGCCAACCTCGAGGAATTCAAAGTGGAATTGGTCAGACCTCAGTGACTTGGGACGAGTCACAGGTGAGTGTTGGGGGCCTTTTGGCCATTGACCAAGTTTTGAAGAATACTTGGTCATAATTGACCACTTTTGGGACTGCGACAACTTGCCAAGGAAGGAGAGCAATGCGAAGTGGAAAGTAAGGAAGAAAGACCTATTTTTAAGTCCATTTTAGGGTTTTGGGTTGATGTAATGGGAAACGGATGTCAGCCCGTGGATTTACCACGTTTAGGCCCATTTTGTAACCTATAAATAGGAAATGTAAATAGGGGAGAAGTAGTAAGATAGTAGTAATATTAATGTAGTACATCTATGTGAGGTATAACTAGACGATTAGTGCTAGTAACTGGTTCTATGTGATTGGATGTATTTTAGAGTGCTTTGTGCATAAGATCAGAAAGCTAAGTGCAGTTTGGTGTAGTCTTGTGCCGAAGAGAAAGGAAGAAGGATCTAGCGAGCTGTGCAGATCTTATGTCCTGTGCGAAGTAAGGGTCATTGAAGCTCTGTGTTGTAACTTCTTGACCAAGATAATATAAAGAAGCCTTTGTGGACGTATCCCCAGGGTGGGGGTGAACCACGGTAACTGTGTGTATAGTGCTTTGTTCTTCACTCTAATGTGTTTATATCTTTCTTGGCTAAGTGCTTGATGTGATTAAGTAGATCTAGTTATGCTTTGTGCTGATGATATATGAATGAATGTTAGATCTGATATATAATATGCTTAGTGCTTGATCTGTTGAATCTAACCTATATTTTTGTGGCTAAGTACTGAATCATCCTTAGTATAAGTATTCACTGTGATGCTCTGTGCTTTCGGAGAAGTTTATTAATGAATGTATGTTAAGGAATAATTGATGCTAAGTTCATTGTAAGCAAGATAATCATCGATCTGTGTCCCAACTAAGGTTGCAGACACCTGAGTCTTGCAACCAACCCTGCCTCTACCTCGGGTGAGACTTCATCTGCTTCGCATGTGTTTCTGAAAGGGCCGGTAGTTAGGGTTTTGTTGGTGCGCTCTTGAGTGTTGAACCCTAGGTCTTCCCTTGTGCCAACACTTTGTCCTTTATGTATGATTGTGGGGTAATGACAGGATAGTTGTTAAAAGTAGGAGACTTTAGATAGTTATCTCTTCCTGCATTTCAAAACCCCGGTGTAGTCCGTAGGGGGGTTTTCCCACTATAGTATAATTTGTGATCATACTGGGGAGACCTCTAGGGTTTTTTGGGGATATTCGTTTTGGGTGATTTAATTGGTTTAACTACTTTTTTGAGTTTCTATAAGTTTCTATGTCTTTAAGGGATTCTAGTCTTCAATACCAGTACTCCTTGCCTGGTTTTCTTGACTATTGGTTTTCATTTTTTGAGAAGTTGCATAGGTGTATGCGGCCTATAGTGTGCTTGTACACGTACATACATGCCCTGCCTTTGGACAACCCGCATACATACACAGGCTACTCAAGTGTCAGTAGTGTTCCTGTGTTGAGAAATTTAGTTTTTTAAAGAAGAGGTAGTCATCCTCTTCCCTGTCAGAAGTCACACTTCTCAGGGGTTTTCTTGATCTATCCTTGGTCTCTGTTATAGAAGTTTGTAGCCTAGGTCTGACCTCAACATAGCTTTCTTTGTATCAAAGATTTCTTGTGTTTTCTTTATTAGGGTTTTTAGACAAGTTTGTGAGTCTATTCGTATCTGCCTGTTTGGTATTGTCAGTGACTCCCTGCGATTTGTGATGGGATAAAAGTCATTTCTTGGTCTTGGCTTGTCGTCATTTTTCAATTTTTTTCTTTAGAAGAAAATAAAAGAATTCATTTTCAAATTTCTTGTTTCGAAGCATAAAACAAAAAAAAAAAAATCATTTCTTTGTTTGGTAAAAAGTAGTTCAGGTTAGTTGCTTTATTTGCCAAGGAAAAAGAAAGTTTTCTTAAGTTCTTAAGTTCTAGAGAAATCTTGTTTTAAGTTTTTTCTTTTCAAAGATATGAGAAAAGTAGTTACGAAAAGTTTGGTGAAAGAGTTTAATTTGGAAAATCTTTATTTGTGAAGAAGGAGTAGTTTGTTTCAGTTTCATCTTATGCTCTTCTATTTCATCTCTTAAAGAACATCATTGGTTTCATTTATGTTCCCTTTGAATTAAGACAACCACTAAAATTAACTCTTAATTAAAAGTTATTAGACTTTGTGTTTGTAGGGTCCATCAATTTAGTCTAGGATAGAGCCTTGATTTAGGATTGGAGAGGAAACTCTTCAAGGATACAAAAACAAACATAAGAGTCTGTTCTAAGGAGTGCTTGAAAGTCTAGTAATCGTGAAAGTTATCTGGGACCCCCCTCTAACATAGTGTCTAAACATGAGGTCCTATGAGGAAAGGTAGCGGAGATAAACCCTCCAATGTCAGACCAAGTGTAGTGGGGAACGCATATAGAGGGATTATCTTGGGATTCCATTCATCGCATTTGTTAGGGAGCTTAGTGGGTCTTGAATCCGTTCGAGGTCCTTAGTCGACTTCTGGAACACTTGATTTCAATACCCTTGATAAGTTTCGGGCTTGATACTCTGCTCATTGCGGTCCACCCGACTATCGACCCTACCCGCCTGGTGATTGTTTTCACATTGGCAACCTAGTTGCCTTTATCTTAGTGACTTACACAGGTGACTGCGAGGGTATACCATGGTACCTAGGGCATACATCGAGGCATGCTTTTTAGAGTATAGCCAGAGGGTGCTTTTGTATTCGAGTTTCACTTGCACCGGTAAGTTGCTCTAGTATTGGCTGGTGTAACTGTTCTTCCAACTAGCTAGTGATCTGCTTGTCTTATCTCATAGGAGCTTTTTATAGTGTATGTTGGTCTTTAACATTAATAGAAATCGCTAGTGTTTCATTTATATTCTCATAGCATGGAGGATTAGGATCTCCATCGGTCATGAAGGCTTCTTGGCTTGTCACCGGTTAATTTGGAGCAACCCCCACCACCACTAAGGTGAAGGCTAGACCAACAAGGGTATTTTGAGGCGACCAGACCATAGGAAACTGAGCCCGACCCATCTTCAAGAGGAGAACACTTGATTATGGAGGAACCAACTATTTTCGACCTCCAAGTGGAATCTCTTGGTTCATATAACCCTTTGATCTGTGATCTATCGGTGCCTATCATCATACAGGTTAAACCTTACAAGTGTCAGGTAGTTTCACAAGAAGCGATGAAGACAAATGTTGCTACTTCTTCAAGGAATCCTCATATTCCTTCTACGACTATCATTACAGTAGTTTTTTTCCTCCTAACCAATTGTCGTCAGTCCGAACCACTATGGTCTCGACCGCCTCTACCTCAAGCAATGGTCTAATTCTATCTATGGAAACGATAACTGCTCCTTTCACCCAGAGTGTGACGGGCCCTTCATTCTCCTATGGGATGCCTGGCTTCGACATGAAATTTATCCTTTCCTACTCCACTCTATAGAATTTAGGTCTAGGGGTAGGGAGCTCGAACACTCCTCTGCAATAATCTATGAGGGGAAGTTCATATCCATATAACGCTTTCCATTATGGAGGGGTTCATATACCTCCTTCATCCCCTTCGCTTAGAGGTGCTCACCAGTAATCTTCCATGCCAAACATAAAATTTAGTTCATTTGGAGGAGGTAGTCAAGGACTTCATTCTTATAGCATGCTGGTAGGTTTGACACTGTTCTCTTTGTTCAATGTGTTTGGTAACAACACATTCTCTTCAGTTTTCGTCTCGACCAGGGGAAACCCCAGTTATGGCCAACAAAATCCTATGCAGGGTACTATTCTTGCACAGGGGGAAAACTTAGGAATTACTTTCTCACAAGGACTTTGGAATCTATGGCAGGGATCAGTTCCCTCATTAGGGATGCTAACCAAGGGAAACACCTTCCATAGCCAATGGAACCTAGGGCAAGGCTCAGGATCTATGCTCGTCGGATCGGTAGGGGGAAACCCTTCCCAAAATCCTTGGAATGCAACACAAGCCCAACATTTTATGTCCTATTATAGGAGTCAATGATGACATCTCAACAAGTGCATAATCCATACACTGGTCATGACCATGGTTATTACCATAAACCTGGCCAACAACCTAACTTTTCTTGGCAACCTGGTGCCAACCAAACTCCAAGCTCCTTTTTCCCTAGTTACAATCAACAACCCAAATTACTATTTCTGGCAACTTTGGACTTCCCAAACTTGACAAGGTTATTAAATAACCCCATCTATCATGATCTTCATTGGCCTCCCATGCCAACCAAATTGCCTTCGGACACTCCAAAATTAGAAACTAAGCCTAATGAATATCCAGGCGATCATGTGACTACCTTCCATTTATGGTGCTCATCCAACTCTTTGAGAGATGACTCTATCTAGTTGCATTTGTTTCAATTCACTCTCATCGGGAGTGATGAAAAATGGTACATCGAGCTTGACCGCTTAAGATACTCTACCTTTAAAGAATTGGCAATGGATTTCTTAAACCATTTTCAATTA
Source organism: Picea engelmannii (assembly GCA_009831015.1). Taxonomy (NCBI): domain Eukaryota; kingdom Viridiplantae; phylum Streptophyta; class Pinopsida; order Pinales; family Pinaceae; genus Picea; species Picea engelmannii. The sequence goes on along the minus strand of ML781695.1, from coordinate 269,613 downwards.
CCTGTGAGATACGACGCTAACACCGAATTGTTGGTCAACTTTGAGTAGACAAAGGAGGACCATATCTCAGATAACATCTGAGAATGGAGATGCTAGAAGAGTTTGATAAAAGTACCAGTCCCACCAACATTCTTGCTAGAGTGGTTCCTTAAGTCTTTGGTACCACAGTTATCTAAATACGTCGCAACGTCGGGGGTCTTTTCAGAAGAAGAAGCGATAATGAGAGCTCAACAACTAGAGTTGATTTACTCTTAGTATGGTTTACTTTATGAAGTTTTTCTAGATGCACTGTGGTCGATACTCGACAAGACCAGATAGATATATGGACCACATGCTGATAGTATTGTTGGTTCAACGCAAACAAATCTCGTTGATCAGTTGTCGAATCAATTGTAGCAATTATCAATACAACAGACAATGGCCAACTAAACCAGTGGTTCGGATGCTCCCCCTACTCAAACATCATATGTACATAGTGTTCAATCAACAAACCCGAAGGCTACCCAGCAGCCTAACGAAAAGAAGAAATAGTGAAAGAAGGGTAAGGGGTATAATAAACCTACCAATAATGCTAGTGGGGGAAACACAAAAAATAAGAAGTCGAAGTATCCGTGTAATCTTTGCATGGAACACCATCTTACTCACAAGTGCCCTCAGATTGTGAAGCCCCGGAAGTTATTGGAACAGTAGCATCATGTCGTGTTAATGAACCCATTTCCACATGGGAAAAATTTAACTCAAGCCTCTTCGAGAACGGAAGGGGGTAGTCAAGGACCCCCTCTGTCTTTGAGTAATCCTTAGTCTGTGAATTTGTACATGATGAAAGGTAATGTTGATATAGAAACTAGGGCACACAACTACAGAATTCCAAACACCTTTGAGAAGGGTAAAGAAGAAGAAAACCCACCTCTTCCTCTCCATATTGAGAAGACGTTGGGCAAAGCAATGACACACATCCCAAAAGGTGCGTTCAAGAAAGATTCTCACAATCCAAATGCAAGGACCACCTAGAACTACTCTGTGGTGGAGGATTTGTCTCAAACCCCTTGTGCAATGTCTTCTTTGGAAGTCCTCCAGAGATTCCCTTCTTAGAGAAAGGCTTTGTTAGTTGCCTTAGGATCTAGTGAGACTTGTAGTCTGGGAAATATCATGCTTTATACGACCAACTTAAAACCTCATCTCCCTTACCATATGGCATTTCAAATAGTAGTGGCTCACACCACGAAAAATTTTACTCGGAACATTTTTCGCATGGTGGTTGATGAGGGCACCTGGACATGCATGATATTTTTGGCGTGTTGAAAGGCCATTGGCCAACCCATTTTGTCTCTGTCACCTACTCTTCTTACCGATTTTGATGGTCATTTGTTCCAAGCACATAGAATCATCCTCTCTTTCACCATGCAGTAAGGGGAGAAGACCGTGTGCATCAAAGTTGAAGTGGTCAATGCATCTCTCAACTACAATATCTTGTTAGGAAGGAGTTGGACCTATGCTATGCAAGAAGTGGTTGCAACAATTTTATGGATCTTGTTGTTTCCACACGAGGGTTAGATTGTGTCCATTGATCAGTTATCCTTCTCCCGTCCTGACCCTTCATTGGGGGTATCAATGGTCCCGATGATTGATAACACTTAGCCTGACATCATCAATGTATGGGTTGGTTTGTGCCCACCTTTGATGGGTACTTTCGGTGACACGCCTCCGACCAACAATGTCCAATACATATCGGTTGTCCCCGACCAACCTAGGGTTGAAATCTTTCAAATCTCGTCATTTCGCATGACTTACTTTAATGACCTGTCAACTCTTCCTTCCCCATCAACCACGATGGAAGCGACAGGGCACCATGGCATGGCCATTCCTTTGTCCTCAGTAGAAGTTGCATACTCTATAGTCCAACAAGCTTCCATCGACCCTGATCCGACTCCCACACAGAAGTTAGATCCGGCTCTCGAGCCTATCTGGGCTCAAGGTTACATCATCGATACTGATTATTTAGACTTATTCTTGCCCTCAAATGAGGCGATTATTGAGGCAATGACTAGTTTGGATAGGCCCTGGGATGATCTCCATCACAGATCTTATTTCCTCCCAGAGTTAAGAAGAATTGAAGTAGGTGAATTCACTCTGACTATGACTGGATATAAAACTTTTCCTATCAATACTTTGGCTACGCACGATGTTTACGTTGAAGGAAATATGGAAGCCATATCTAAAATGATACCTATTGATATCTCCAGAACCCCTGGCATCATGCAGAATGTATTCATCAGAGCGAACTTCTCTCCCGAGGAGATTCAAATCTACAAGGATTTATTTAAAGAATTTTACAATGTGTTTGCCTAGTATTATGAGGAAATGCTAGGCATAGATCCAAGAATCGTTGAACATGAAATCATGACATATCTTGACACTAAGTTGGTCCAGCAGAATCTTCATCCAGATAATCCTAAGAAAGCAACAACTATTAAGGTTGAAGTGGAGAAATTGATTAAAGTTGGTTTCATCTGCCACATCCAATTGACTCAATGGGTGTCAAATCCCATGCCAGTCAACAAAAAAAAGGGTATGATTCACATATGTACAGACTCCCATGATTTGAAAAAGGCATGTCCAAAGGATAATTTCCCCACGCCATTTATTGACAATATAGTTGATGAATGTGCAAGTTGTGAGGCCTTTTCTTTCATGGATGATTTTTCGGGATAAAATCAAATACAAATAAAACATGAAGACCAACACAAAACCTCTTTCATTTGTCCATGGGGTACATTCACTTATCGAAGGATGCCTTTTGGTCTGAAAATTGTTCGAGCTACTTTTTAGCGGGCCATGTCTTTTGCTTTCCACTATCTCAAACACATAGTCAAGGATTGTATTGATGATTTCACATCATGATGTCGTAAGAAAGATGATCATCCCACATACATCTGACTTATCTTTGAGCAATGTCGCTACTACCAGATTCACTTAAATCCAAACAAATGCAGTTTTTGCGTAAGGTCAGGTAGTCTGCTAGGTTTTATAGTTTTGACAATAGGGATCATGGTCAATCCTCTAAAGGTTGAGGTAATAGTTCAGTTGCCTCCCTCGTGCAAAATCCCTCAGCTTCGGAGTTTACAGGGAAAAGAGAAATTTTTATGGCGTTTCATCGCAAACTATGCCACGATCACAAAGGGTTTCATGCATTTACTGAAGAAGGATGTTCCTTTTCATTGGGATGAAGCCGCTCAATGCTCTTTCAAAGAGTTGAAATGCACCTTCAGGTCTTCCCCTCTGCTTCGACCACCCAATTATAATAAAGATTTCTTATTATACTTGGCCACTGTGGAGTCGACCATCGGTATGGTCTTGGTTTAGGAGGATTATTTTCTCTCAAAATATGTGATTTATTCCCTGAGTCGAGGCCTGGTTGGACTAGAACTCAATTATTCCCACGTTGAAAAACTTGCGTTGGCAACAATTCATGTTGTCCAAGGGTTCCATCATTACATCTTGTTTTGCAAGACTAGCGTCATTGTCGTTGTGAATCTGTTTCAATACATGTTGACACAATGTGTAATCGGTGGAAATATAAGTAGATGTATAGCTATCCTTCAGGAATTCAACTTGGATTTTGTTTCGGCAAAATCCAAAAAGTTGTTGGTCTTCACGGAACTCATCTCAGAACTTTCGGTCGAATTAGGTGATGTTATACCCGAGGAGTCGCCTATCAAAGGAGACACATTTTTTATCGTGTCTTCGGAACCTTGGTATAGAGATATACTAGTCTATATCCAGATTGTTAAGTGCCCCACCTCTGCTTATCGTGATGAGCGTCGCCGTATACGTCATTAAGCCAAAAACTATCTCATACTCAAGGACACTTTGTATCATCGAGGTGTAGATTGCATCCTTCGTCGATGTCTCACTCATGAAGAAGAATAAATCGTACTTAATGATTTCCACACTGGAGCATGTGGTGGTCATTTGTCATGGTTGGAAACAACCCAAAAGAATCTACGAGCTAGTTAATTTTGGCCGACATTAATCAAAGATTGTATTGAATCGGTCAAGAAGTGCCACCCATGTCAGGTCTTCTCTCGGAAGATGAGGGCACACCCCACTCCCATGTTTCCCATCATCACAGTTGGTCCTTTCACTAAGTGGGGGATTGATTACACTACATGAAACCCCCTTTCAGTAAGGGGGCACTGTTATATCATCGTAGAAGTAGACTAATTCATGAAGTATCATTGTAGAAGTAGACTAATTCACGAAGTGGGTCGAGGCTATGCCAACGTTTAAATATGATGTTGAGACAACAACCCTCTTTATTATTATCCAGATAATAGCAAGGTTTGATGTCCCGAGAGAGATTGTCACTGACCATGGCAGTGAATTTTAGAATAAAATGATGTTTGATTTAATGTCAAAGCTTGGGTTGAGGCAAGAACATTTTTCACCCTACTACCCATAAGTGAATGGTCAAGTGGAAGCTATGATTAAGTCCCTTAAGACTATTCTACATCGAATTATCAATTCGACCAAGTCAAATTGGCATTTGATGTTGTACTCAACATTATGGGCCTACCAAACGTCTGTTAAGACTGCAACTAGTTTCTCACCTTTTCAACTCATTTATGGGCTGGAAGTGGTCTTGCCTATAGAGTGTCAGATCCCATCTCTAAAGTTGGTATTACATTTATTTCCAGATACTTCACCGCTTGAAGAGCATTTATTATATCTTGAGTAGCTCAATGAGCAGTGTCGGGATGTAGCCTTGGCTAATGAGGATCACAAACAAAAATTCAAGTGTTGGTATGATTGGTCCGTTCATCCTTGGATTTTCTATGAAGGCGACCTTGTCCTAGTCTATGACCAAGATAAGGATCCCCTGGGGGTAGGCAAGTTCAAACCCATGTGGTTGGGACCTTTTATTGTGAAGGAGGTTCTAAAGAAGGGCTCTTATCGTCTGGCAGACTTTGACAAAAATTCTTTGGAGGAGCCTAGAAATGGGCTCTACCTGAAGAAGTATTACTCATAGGTTGTTCGCCTTGGGTTACTTCTTGTACATATGTATAGTTCTTATACATTTTCTCTTTTAGTTTTTGTCTTTTTGGTTTTATGGACGTGTCATTTTTTTATGTCATATTTTTCACTGTGGCAGATGTCAAGTGAATCAGAGGTGTTCATTGGGTTTGTGGATGGTGCTAGCTGGCACACTCGGAGGCTTGCTTCCACAACTTGGGTGATTTTCACACCTCAAGGCTATTTGTTATCTTCAGGAGGTATCTTTTTAGGTGACGCCACAAACAATGTTGTTGAATACAACACAGTCTTAGAGTTGCTTCATGACGCTTTGTCACATGGTATCTCTCACCTTCGGGTCTACTTAGACGCTTAGCTGGTTGTGTCCCAGTTAAATGGGGTTTACCGCATTTACGATCCTACTCTACACCAATAGTTCCGTAGGTTACTTCTCTTAGAATGAAGCTTTGATTACATTACATATATCCATGTTCCTAGGAGATTGAATCAAATCACAGATACTGTAGCTAATCATGTATTAGATTGGCATATTGCACACATATAAGAAAAAGCACACGCACGCACATGTAAATAAATTTTTAAATAAATGTAATCCATAAGACATAAAAAGATGTAAATATGCATATATATATCGAAAATATCAGAGTACATAGGTGGGCACAAGAGCCTAAAAAATATGTCTAGTAAGAGTCACGGGGATTATGCCCTCAAAAATATACAAAAGGTGCCCTTAGCACGTAAGTAGTCTAGCCTAGCTAAGGGAGGGGCTTGTTGGCCCTGCTATAATGAGAAACGGCGTTTGCCAAATGTTGGAAGAGCTGGACCTAGGTCCATGGTACCCGAACTATGTGAGGTTGCATCGCTGGCGGTAGATCCTCGATCTCTGCAAGATACCAGATATATAAAATATGCAGAACAGGAACGAAATGATAGAAATAACAGAGTAACAGTAAAATATCCAGCATAATCTTCACAATACACAGAAATGATATACGAAATAGCAATAGAAATAACACTTGAACAGAAATAGCACTTGATTCAGATAGCAATGTTCACAGGCCTCTTCGAGGGGGCAACCTCCAATCGA
>ML781695.1:221008-252907 GCA_009831015.1 Picea engelmannii | reverse complement strand
CCATACAGTCTTGCACTAATTCTCTAATCAATCTCTTGCTAACTTGCTGCTAACTGAACTTAACCCTTTCCATGAGCAATCTCCTCAATATATAGGAAGAGATAGATTAGTTACTTGGATAGGGAGTGATCCCAAGATATCTGAAATGACAGTACTTGAATAACCACTCGAAAGCCAACTCACCCTTCTAGAAGATTCCCTTCTAGAAGGTTCGAGATCTTTATCTTTTCCCCTTTTAAGATCATGTTCGCACCCTAACCATGAGTAGAGTGCGAGAAGTTCACACCCCAGCTTAAGGTAGCCTGTGGGAAACAGGCATTCCCGCAGGTGAACATATAAGTAGCCTACGAACATGTTTCAAAGTGTGAATTCTGGAAGAAGACAACTATAACTTTTCTCAGGAAAGTATTCTTGGTAAAGAGCTTGATTTTCCATCATCATGACATCATCATGACACCATCATAATGACCAAATTTGTGGATAACACATTCGTAAAGATTTGTAATGTATTTCGGCCATCAGATTCTCTTCTGACCTCATACATTAGGGGGCATCTGTTATAACCCTAAATTGCACCAGACATGCATACCTGGCATCAGGCCATCTTACTTTCTATTTTTTCCAAGCCATCATTAAACAAATCTTTTGAAAAACCATTTCTTTGAAGATGTATGCACCCTGCACCACTACTTCTTGTGTACATACGCTAGCTGCACCATTACAACCCACGTACACTCACAAAAAGCGTGAAAAATAAAAATTGCAAAGGGATATAGGTTTTTGAGTCGTTACCTAACCATTTGACCGCCCATAGACAGTCACCCCAACCGTTACTATATTTTTTGCCTATAAAATGAAGGTGTTGGGGTCCAATTCCAAAGAGAGGCAAAAGAGCATAGAAAATCTACCCATTTTAGTATTCCCCCTTTTCCCCAATATTTTGCAACCACATTGTGAGTTTGAGCCAGAATTCCTTTTTGTCCTCCATTGCAAACCTTTTCCATTTCCCTAGAGAGAACTGAAGAGGAGAATAATACGTGGAAGAAGTTGGTGCATGGTGAAGAGGATCCCAGGATCGAGTTCGAGGAGCAGTTGTCGGTCTCATATTGTAAACAAATTTTGTGAGATTAATATAAAGAAATAACCTTTTCTATCCCACCAAATGATGTCTTAAATATTTACGATCTATTTACATTCTTTGTTATGATGTATAACCCACTAATCCATATATAGAATGCATGCTTGTAGTTTCTTGTTTGTCTTTTGGTGAATGCAGGTTGGCCTTGGGAGGAGATCTGCAGTAGAGAAACAACTGAGTGCGAAGAGATCGACATCGTACGTGGAGTTTAAGGTATGCCTACCAGATCCCTATACTTTGTCCTTTATGTATGATTGTGGGATATTGACGGGATACTTGAAAGTAGGAGACTTTAGACAGTTAGCTCTGCCTACACTTCAGAACCCTGTCGTAGTCCATAGGGGGGTTTTCCTGCTATATAAAAATCTAGCTCAATGGTTCTCTTCTATGGTTCACAATATTTCCATAGACTATTCCTCATACCCAAATGGACTTTTGAGCAAGGGGTTGTGCCCTTTGAAAGAAAATCAGTTCAAAAAATTTGCCTTCACTGTTTCAACTATAACTTTCTAATATGAGATATATTTTGCACGTGGAGTAGCGTGTTGGAAATCTCTCTCCATGTTTTATTTTATTTAAGGTATACCTTACTCTTATGAAAATTGACTACTTAAAAACATCATTTAGGGCCTCAAAATCACCCCGGAAGTTCAACACCTTCAAAATTTTGAAAGTTTCATAGAGAAATTGATTGTTTTACTGTTATAATGACCTTTTAATTTAATCGCTTGATGTCAAAATAATGGAAAATCTTAGCCATTTTTCTTAACTCTGTTGGTGATTAGAAATCAAAATTTGTGTTTTAACGTATGCAACAACTTTCCAAAACTGGAAACCTTACCATCAACCACTAACCCTTTCATTTGGAGACCGACTTGCAAAAAATCACTAAACCAACTGACCTAACCATCGACTATCGAACATTGAATATTTCTTTGGGATGAATGAAACATTTTACCAGTTTGGACGACCAGATCATTTGTCATTGACAATTGTTTACTAACTTGGCAATTAAGTAGATGTGTCCCGACACATGGATGTTGATGTGGCATGATACGTCATCATGAGGTGTTAAATTGGTTGATGTGGCATGAGACATGTATGTTGACATGGCATGAAACATTATCCTCCTATTTTTTGCATCTATGATCGATAATTTCCCTTGGATGACCCAAACACATCACCAAATTAGTCGACTCGATCATCATTTTTCGATGATCGATGAATCCTCTTTCTGGGCGAACACCTTGCTAAAATGACCGACCAAACCATTGATCATCAACGATTTCCATTGGTGACTAAAACACTTTTCTAATCCACTCGACCTAACCATCAGTGATCGACGAATTATATTGTCTAACTCAACCCTCATATAAACGATATTTATATATAGGTCGATTGGAGAAAGATTGGAATATAAGTCCTCTAAAACCTCTCTTATATCATGTAAGTAATAATGATTATTAATCAACCAACACGAGGTCTGTGTCTTCCTCCTATATATTGGAGTGCACTTATCCATTGGTATAGAGAGTCGAGGCCCTCCGGTCTTCCATCTTCATAACTCTCTCACTTGCACCATCCTAGAATAGAGGCATTAAGCCCTAGTAGAATCATGCCTCAAGGGTGATCCATCATGGGCATTAGATAAAACCTAGTATGACACTTGTACATCATAATAAGTGACTTTAGTTGAGTGAAGGGTATCAATTACTACAAGCTCTCGATCATGCATTCCAACTTGGAAAATACCATGGAATTAGAGAGAAATTATAAATTTTCGACCAAATCCCAGATGAATTTGGACTGTCGATCTACCGTTCAAAATGATCTTGACCATTGATATTATCGAACTTGCAAACAACTGAAAATGAATCGACCGTCGATCTTCATCATTTTCCCAACTCCAAAACATTACAAGTTTTTAAATATATTCATGATGAATCTAGGTCATTGATCTTGAGATTAAACACAATCTTGACCATCAATTCATCAAACTTCTCCCAACTCTACAACGACCATTAAAACATGAAATTTGAACTTCCAAGTCAAATTTTAACTCTACAATTCTACAAATTGTTGCGATTTATCACCACTAAGAGGGTTCTAAGGAAATTTCAAACTAAATGGTTTATAAATTTGGAGATTTCACTTTGGAATTCATCATTTTTCCCAAATTAGTCACAAAACAAGTCTGTAATGGTGAATTTTTACCAAATTCATGCTAGTTCTAGGACCATACAAGTCCATTGTTGAAATATAATCTATGATACCAATCTGTAACAAGCCCCATCGAAATTAAGGATCATTACTATGCAAACAATATATATATATATATATATATATATATATATATATATATATATTCTACCAACTAATTTCTTGTAGGTTACGAGCTATGAATTACACATAGATTTAACTAGTGTTCGATATCATAATTAAAAGTATCTATAGTATACTAAAAATGGAATAAATGAAGTTTTAACAACTCAACACAGCAACATATAAATCATTCTCAAACATAGAGTTAAAACACAACAATTTAACTCATAATGTAACATAGAATCAAGATAAAACACTTATATTTTAAAAACGGTTGTGCATTTAGATGCTTGTGATGAATGTTCCACCAAAATGTATACTTTTTGTTCCAAATATAAATATCAATTCACCCTTGCTCTGGGGCTATAAATCCACAAAAGAAGGTGGTTTCTCACTGTCCTCTCATAGCTCAGAAAATCACACAACCCACTCACATTATCCTACACATATACTTTTTTTCCACCAATCCTCTTTCTCTTAACCTTATCAACCCAAGAAATGTACCCCTTCATTTTTATCATACCATAGGACATAAAATTCATTTATTAGGGTCTCTTTGGCATAGGTAGTCAAGAATCTCACTACTAGGAAACTCAAGGGAGCTCACTTCTAGGCAAACTATGAGGAAAACAATATTAATCACTTCTTGATATAGTGAAACTCACATAGGAGTTCACTCTTAAATCCTCATAATGTGTCTGTTTAGTATTATTCTCCAAATAGTCTCCATAATTCAATTTCGATGGTTTCTCCAGCTCCAAGCTCTTCTTCTTTTATCTTTGCTTGTTGTCCATGTAAAAACATTCACAGTCTAAAACAATTGTAACTTCCCATATGAATTTCCTCTCCTTTGGCTTGCTTGATTGACTTACACTCTTCGCAAAAATGATTATACTCATCCCCCTATGCTCGCCATATCTATGGGATGTGACTTCTCACACCCACCCTCTTACATGTATTCAATGATTGGATTTGGGTTTGCTCGATCGGAAAGTAGAAGGTTCATATACCAATAGAAATTTTAGGAAATGGATTGAATTAATAGAAATTCATAATTCCTCCTTGGAACCCTCTTAGATATTCTCTTAGAATCTCCCCTCTCTTTTGGATTAATCATCCCCCATGTTTATCCATGTCCCCTAGCAACTGACATCACATTTTATTATTAAAATTTAGAAATAAGTTTTACATATACATCACTTGTCCACAACCATACGTTATATCTACATGAAACATTAATTAAAATGTGGATTATATCGGGGGTTTTATATATATAGTATTGGGCCTTGGGTCCCTAGTTAGATCACTAGGAATAGAATTGATACTGAAACTTAGGAACGTGAATAAAGTTGCACTCACACTTCCCCAAAGTTGTGATTGGAATTTAGATGTATAATGTGGTCACTTCGATAACTCTTATACTAGTTACAATTGAGGGCGATGTGGAAGATACAAGAGGAAAGTAAAAACCTATAAGTAACATAATTAAATTTAACTTCAAGATGAATTTGATTAATGGGTGGGAGTATGTAATGCCCCATATTTGATTTAAAGTAATAATAAGCAATAAATACTTGATGAGGAAAATAGATAAGTGGTATTAAAAGAATAATAAGGAATATTAATTGAATTAAGATGCATAGTAATAAATAATAATAAAATGATAATAACAATAGTAGTCATAATAAATACTTAATTTATTATTGATCTAAAATCGGGGTGACAGTGATGCCAAAATTTACTTGGTTCTAGGTCACTTGATAATGTCATATTTAAGATCGTTTTAACTAAACTTGATCACATTAAAGGTGAAATTGAAGTGCTTATGAAGAATTGAATCCAAATAGAATATAACTTGGTGAAATATGTTGTTTGTCTCATAATCCATTAATTAATGCATTTAATAAAACATAACTGCACAAATAAAGCATGCATAAGGAAACATGAGATGAAAGAAAAATGCATGACAAGAGATCACCATTGTTAACGAAGTTCACCAATATGGCTACGTCTTTGGATACACTAGAATATGAATCACTTCATTATCCTTCCTTTGACAGGGTTGAAATATTCTCACAAAAAGGTGGTACAATTCTTCAGACACTAGAAGGATGACTTTCTCCCAAAAGGGGCTTACATACAAACTGCAAGCATGAGTTCTTGTTTCACTCCAAAAAGGCCTACAAAATCTCCTCTCATATCCTTATCCCCCAAATGGATTCAATCAAAGGGATTTAAATAATGTTTCCTAGATTCATAATATAAAAAGAGAATATCCATGAATTTAGGATCTAGTACCTACTCAAGGAAAAAATCGAGAAAGACCCTTAAATTCCTCCTTGAGAGTAGGAATCTGCTTGTAATAAAGTGAGGAAAAGTCTAAGACAACTCATAAGACCCTTAACTTACTCCTTAATACTAGGAATCTAATTTCCCATTAAAATTAGGAAACTAATTCATGAGTTGTATTCTCACAACTAGTTTCTCATTTTACAATTAAATGAATATTATGTGAGATTATCAAACTCGCTTTCAACATTGATCATTTTTATTATATGAATGAATAATGCATGGGTTTTATCATACTCATTTCAAAGTACTATTCTCCTTTCTATTTCAAAAAAATCATTTATGTGCATTAATTATTCCTTCCACCTTATTAATTAATTATCATTTTAATGATTTATCCCATGGTTTGCAAAGTAATTCTTCTCTATGTAGAGATCCTCCTAGATCAAAACTCCCTACAAAAATAAATTTTGGTCCTCCAAAAGTATTGATAGAAACTTGAATCTGTGTAACAAATTTCCAGGAAGAGTCTTACACTCTAGGATGCACTTCGTTCTCCTCAATATGCCTAACAAGTCTCTGAAAGTTGCACCCTTCTTCTCCTTGAACTTTGTAGTTCTGAATAAGGATGTCGATGTCGACACTTACATCAATAATATATATATATATATATGGCAATGCATAATCATGTTTTCAAAGAAATATCATACTTGACAGAGTTTATAAAAAACTCATGGACAAATTTATAATGATTTCCCAAATAGGCCTTAGAAAAAATAATGAATTTCACTCAATAGTGGTTACAAGATCTATTAAAATGTTTAGGCATAAAAAGAATGCCTCTCACTCAACAATGGTTACACAAACTTTTACAATACAAAGGGACTGGATTCTCACAATCATATGTCAATGTCTCTCCTTCACAGAGATGATCTCCTCAGACAACAAAAGGAATAAGCTCTCACAAACATGTGGCAATGTCTCTCCTACAAAGAGAAGGTCTCTTCTGATGAAGTGTCAAAATATCCTTATCATCACCTCACCAACTCAATTTTTGTGCAAAATCTTATATAATGAATTTCCTACATTAAATCATATCTTTTTGCCTTGCTGCATCACTCAAACATCACTAGAATTTGTAACATACATTCATCATTTTTGCAAGTTTTCAAAAAGAGGAAAAAACCATAAAGGCATAAAAATTACATTGGTTTTTGTACCAATGCGCTCAAAGTGTTGCTCAAATACTGGCATACACAACACTAGCAGATTCATCTTGTCATTCTGTAACTTTTGACTGTAAAATCAACTTGTTCTAAACGGTACAATTCTGCCTCGAAAAACATGCCATGCATTATTATAAAATGTTGGATTCTTCCATGATTTTTGAAAATACACTACTCAAATCAAAAAATGGATTGCAAAATTCAATTCAAGGGAAAAAATATTGCAATACTAATTGTACTTCCCTCAAATTCTGAAACTATCACTTATGGACCCTCCTTCCTCAAAATGTGTGCCAAAGAATTAATGAAAAAAAGTGGGATTCTATCATGATCCCTTATATATACTTCCCATATCCCAAAACAAACTGTACCAGTGTATTCGTGGTGAAAAAGCATGAAAAAATTAATTTTTTTTTCATCCAAATCAGTCACTATGACTTATGGAGACTCCTGGGCTCTCTGCCTCGATTTGTGTGCTACACAGTCTGTACATGTCTCAATATTTGTTCCACTATCAAGACTTGAGCCATATGAAAACTATGGACGTATAACTACATGCCACATAGGTCATAGATGTTGGCGTGGAATTTATCATACCAAGGTCCTCCTGAGGTTACCAACACAAGGTACCATGAACTCTAGAGCATTGGGATTTCATCTCCTCCAAAGAGAAGAAGTCTAACCCGAAGCACAACCAAGACAGAAGGATGGGGAAGGGAAAGGAGAATACTTAGGTGGGTTCCCAGAACCTTCAATATTCACCATGATCTTGTGTAAGACAAGCTAACTCCATAACGTATTTGAGCTCATACACGCAGGAACTGAAGAGACTTAGGTTGCGAAAAGCATTCATACACAGAAAAATCATATGGAACTTATGAAGAATAAAAAAGTACTGTAAAGATACAACGCACAAGCATAAACATAGAATGATGCAACATATTTTAAAATTGTGTATCCTTCTTTATATATATTATCATCAGATCTTATCAAATACAACCTCAGAGATACAAAATGCTGCTCTGTTACAAACTTCAGGCTCTGGACCCATGCCGTAGATCTCTATTTACACAAAACTTTATATATATTACATTTACAAAACCTTTTCTTATTTAAAACCCAGCCTATCAATAATAGCTAATAACCAAAACCAGAACAACAACAATCCGGGAACAACCTAAACCCAACCTAAACCCCTTTACAATCATACACATCTCATATATATAAGTTGAGTAGGGTCTTCTGGCTTTGGGCTCGCATTCGTTTTCATTCTTTTGTAGCTACCTTAGCCTTGCTAGTGTTGCATTGTCCTTTTCTACAACCGATTTCTAGTACTTTTCCTTTTTCCACTATCCAGCTTCTTCTGTAGCTTGCACAACTCATGCTAAACCAAAACTAGGACTATAATCCTTCATGTGCAACTTCAAGTCCAAAAATGAAGGGCCCAACAAGCTTTGACCACAAGCCTTGACTCGCCCTCGAGTAAAGTACTTGGCTCTTTCACAGCTTCTAGGAACAATTATTTCTTTCCCTTGTCCTCCTTTTCCTCTTTACTATCCTCTTCTGATTGCGCTCTCTTTTTCTTCCTATTCAAATGAAGGGCCCAACTATGGGACCAACTCTAAGGTTGGCTTCCCAACTTCCTGAAAGATCCCAAATTTATCCTGCCATTTCCTAGCAAGGAGTAAGGCCTCAGCGATGAACTATTGGGTTGCATCTCTGATACATTCCTTGGGATTAGATGTGATCAAAGAGTTTCATTCAGACTCTGTTGTTGCATTGACCTGATGCATTTGCATGTAAACTATTTGAATGATAGGTCGAAAGTCACGCATTTCCTTATTGGCTATGGATTGCGCCTCAAATAAAGCATTTAGCTCAATGTTAGCTTGCTAAATTTGATCAAACTTATGTTGTTTCTCCAGCGGATCCATAGTAGTCGCAACTTCCTCATTCAACAACTAGATTCTAGCATGCACATATTCTAGAGTATGGTTGCATGATGTTGGAGCATCGCTCCAACTTAGGAGCATGCTAGCATTCCAACTCATAAATTCGCATTCAAGGAGGGGAGATGCGTTAACCCTCTCATTTTTCCCTCATTTTCAAATTTTAAATGTAAAATTAAATGCAATTAATGTTTGTAAGGAATAAAGAGATAATTTGATGCCTTCATACATGATGTAGATAAGTTCGCCTTTAATGGATGACATGTTGATGGGATCTAGATCCAATTCAGACTAGATCGCCATTGAATGTAATTCAATGTAATTGATGAGAGTTAGGTTCCTTGGAGGGAAAGGCTTGAGGATCCCCTCTTTTGTAAAAATATATTTGTATCAATTTTCATTAGTAAGTTAAGGGTAAGGAGAGTAAGGAGAGGAGAGAGCCGAGACTCTGTTGCATTCCGAGCTCACACATTTGTAATCAATCATTCTGATATTAATACAAAAGAATAGGTTTCATTATTTATGAGTTTCTATGTGGTGAATGTTTACTTTATGTTGAGTGCGTGTCTATGATTTTATGTTGTAGATATATGTGATAGGTTTCACTTGCAAGGGGAAGATAGAAACTTCTCTATCTTTGAGAGTTTGTTGGATTATTTATGGGTTCTTTAGGCTAAGTGCAGGGAGTGCGTGAAAAACTGCGGGAAACTATGTGAGCCAATGCAAGGAGTGTGTATATAGACTCTACTTCGAGCTAAGAGGAGAACGTGCCAGGAGCCTCAAGGTTGTTGAATAACTTGGAGGAATACACTAGAGGAGCCTCAAGTTTGTTGAATAACTTGGAGGAAGACACTACAAAGAAGGCACAAAAGACAGAGTTACTGAATACTCTGTAAGCTTAGCAAGCAGTGCTTCGAGAATATGCAAGAACTACACAGAACCAACACATTCTGAGGTGTTGGGGAATTTGAAGGAACCAAAGTCACTGAAAAACCTGGAGATAGAAGATATGCAATGTGGGCATTGAGAATATGCAAAGAGTGCATCAGTGAACCTGAAGGATTCAGGATT
This sequence comes from Picea engelmannii, assembly GCA_009831015.1. Classification (NCBI taxonomy): domain Eukaryota; kingdom Viridiplantae; phylum Streptophyta; class Pinopsida; order Pinales; family Pinaceae; genus Picea; species Picea engelmannii. The sequence continues at coordinate 242,912 of ML781695.1, read as the reverse complement.
CAGAAGGAATACATGTTCAAGGAGTGCACCAAGCCAACACTTAGACAAGTTTTGAAGGTATCAAGTCGTTTGAAGGCTCAACCGAGTGAAAGGAGTGCACATAGATGAAATTTATTTAGTTTCAAAAATCTCAGGAGGACGAGCATTGATTGTGTCAGGAGAGCACTAGAAATATTATAAGGAAGATGAAGGGCCGAGAGTCTTTGGAAGAATGAGTAATTTCAAGCTCAGGAGGAATAGTTCCATCGCGCACAGATTCTCTGCAAAGAGTTAAGAAGGTTGAGAACAATCCAATTCTCAAACTGTGGGAGAATCGCTAAGTGTGCAGAGAAGCATAAAGGATGTGTGTAGGTGAACTTATTCCAAGTTCAATATCAAGGAGGGATACCTTTGTGATGCACAATTCAAGACCCAAAGTAGTCAAGATCACAGGATAATCAAAGTCCGCAACCTTTGACATTTTTGAAACTCTTCCAATTTCAGAAGTTCAAGAGGGAAAGAAACCACATCCATTAGATCAACTGTAGGAGGAGCGATCTAGACCATCAAACCAAGGTCCAGGAAAAAGGAGGAGCACACTGAAGAGAAGAATAGATCCAAACCATCGGATCTGAGCATGAGGATCAAAAAGAATTGGATCCAGGTAAAATGCATGGGCCTTAAAACTTTTCAAAGTGCACACGAGAGGAGACTTGCGAAGCCCCAAAGTCTCGCAGAATATAGGGACCATCCATCGTCCAGAGAGATACATGGAATTATATCTAGAAGTCCTAAGGAAAGGTACTCTAGAATATTCCAGGTGAGCAGAGTGCGAAATCACTAGAGAACTGAATCCCATAGCTCATCCCAGCCGTCGGTGCAGGAAGGGACACATGTTAGCGGATATGAATCCAAAGAAAATTCACTTCGATAGTATTTAGTTGAGGAGTGTTCAATACTCCTGAAGCTCCAAATAGCGGAGTAGATCGCAACTGTCCATTGCAAAGGAAACATGGTGAGAGATCTAAAATTCCGTAGTTTTAACACTCCAGGAGGAAGCAGGTGAATAAGCTTGAATAACTCTCAAATTCATAGGGAGCCGGATCAGATATGGGGCATTGATCCTGTGGGGACAAGTGCCACCATATTCTGTAGTCTAAAGCAGGAACACTTCGTAAGAAAGCAATTTGATGAAGGTTGAGGACTCCCTAAGGTCTAGGGGTTATAGTCACTCTTACCCGTCAATTCATAGTGGACATGTGGAGGGTGGATATTACCTATGTTACTTCAGTGCTACAAAAGGGTAAGGTCTTGAAGTGAGAAGAATGGTTGAATCCTGAACTCCCAGAGTCACTGTGAGTTGTTGATTTGAGAGGGGTTTATGGACCATTGATCCCATTGTATATTTGACACATCGTGAGTTTAGAAATCCATATATTTTGTGGATAAGTGTTTCCATATTTCGTTGAAGCTGAAGATGGAGTGTTGAGGAGACAAATCCTAAGGTCATAGCCTGAGTTCACATGAAGGAAAGGATCTAGCCCAGAGAAATATCACATGTTGTTATTCAAATTCCCAAATAGGGAGAAAGGCTTAACTAGATCTCGTGGGTCTCACTGGACCTATGCCTTAGGACACAAAGGGACCTATGTAAGGTAATTTTGGGTTCCACTAGGGTCATGAAGAGATGATCCAACTCAGGGATTTGAATATCCTTTACCAGAAGTTCGCAAAGCGCCCAGGAAGGAAGGGGGTCATGCATCAAGTGGTATCAGAGCCTGATTTTATTCTCAGGCGGGAGGGAGGAGATAAAGGAGATACTTTGATACCATAAAGTGGTATCAATGCCTAAATTTTCTTGTAGACAGTAGGCAAAGGAAGGAAGAGGTAAAATGACTACGTCAAGTAGTGTCATAAGCTTAATTTCATATGTAGATAGTAGGTGAAGGGGGAGACAGAGTAATGATTCTCTGTAAATATTGTTGCAATATTTGTAGCAAATGGTAGACAACCAAGAGGGATGAAGGAAAAGAAGATGGATACTGAAGGCCATAAGTGTGGTCAAGCAGAAGACCGCAAAAATAAACTTAAAGATGAAATTGACAAGGATCTGAGTGAGATAAGAGCAGAGATGGAGAGGCTACCATTGAATATGCAGCACAAGGCAAAGGTGCATTGGAGGTATGAGTGGTCCTTGAAGAGAAAAGGAAAATGTCATGTTAAAAGGTTTTTGGCTAGAAGACAACAACAATAGTTGAGGAGGTAGTTGAGGCATGTTGAAAACCTCAGTGATATAAAGGAGACAGTTGTTTACATATATGAACCAGATGTGGGAAAAAACATCAGTGATGAGGAGGAGAAGAGATCATAGGGTCTCATGAGCTTCTAGGAGGGCAGTGATGAAGGTTCAAATTTCCAAGTGGGCAATGAGATGAGATCAATTGATCTCATAGACTTCCAAGAGGGAAGGAGCAAAATACCAGATTGCTAGGTGGAAAAGGGAGATGAATTGAGACTTCCTGAAAGTATCAGGAGCTCAGAGGTGATTTTAGATCAACAAGGTGTGTTGACAGAGGAGGATTAGAGGAGAATTATGATCATTGGGTGAATTGAGATATTCCTTCCAAGCAACCAAGTAGAGGCCAGAGCACATGTTGAGAGTGAAAAAAAGAGACAAGGATCTTTGACTGTCATAAAGGAGGAGAGGGAGAAGATACTGATATATTCTCCAATAGAATAAGAAGAGAATTTAGAGGAGTGGCTTTGAAATTTTAGACAAGAAGCTAAACCAGAGATGGCTGCATAATTGGAGATAACTATAGAAGAAGAGGAACAAGACAACATAGACTTTGTGGATATGTGTTAAGAACTGGAAACCTTGGAGAGAAGTGTGATAGTGAAAAACATCCAACATGCTAAGTTGGAAACAGGTGGAGGAGAATACCAACCAGCAGAGGAGAAGTTGGAGAAAGCTAGGAGTGTACCAGCACAAGAGGATCTTACAGCAGTTACTTTGTCAGAGGAGATATATGAGCAATAACTCAGTGATGAGACTGCATAATTGGAGTCTGAAACAGAGTGGAGAGCTATTGCCACAAGAGATGGAGAAAACAGTAGGGGATATCAGGTTGATATACACATTGACAAGGAGGAAGTGCAGCATAGCAGTATGCAAAGAAGGAACCAACTAGTGGATGAGTTGGACAAAGAGATAGAGGAGTTCAAAGATCTGATGTTGATATCAGCACGAGAAGCTTCCAGCAAGAAGAACCTAAGTAGAAGGAAGCCTGCAAGAGTAGCATGGAAAAAACAACAACAACAGAGAAGAGGATCAGTTGGACAACTCCAAGGGAGAGTTTGGGATCCAGGGGGATTTTAACACTGGAGTAGAGGAGCTCATGATTTTACTAGTAGTAGAGTATGATGTAGAATAATCACTCCACCTCAGGAGTGCGCAAACATTCCAACTCATCAACGCACATTCAATGAGGGGAGAGTTGCCAACCCTCTCATTTTTCCCTCATTTTCAAATTTCAAATGTAAAATTAAATGCAATTAATGTTTGTAAGGTTGGAAGAGACAAGTTGATACCTTTGTACAGGTTGTAGATAAGGTCTCCTTTAATGGTTGATAGGATGATGGGATCTAGATCCAATTTGAACTAGACGGCCATTGAATGTAATTCAATGTAATTAATGAGAATTAGGTTGCTTGGAGGAAAGGGGGCGAGGAGCCCCACGTTTGTAAAAAGATCTTTGTATCAAATTTCATTAGTAATTTAAGGGTAAGGAGAGTAAGGAGAGGAGAGATATGAGACTCTGTTGTAGTCCGAGCTCATACATTTATAACCAATCATTCTGATATTAATAAAAAGAGCAGGTTTCACTGCTTATGATTTTTTGTGTGGTGGATGTTTACTTTATGTTGAATGTGTGTCTATGAGTTTATGTTGTAGATGTATGCGATAGGTTTAATCTACAGGGGGAATATAGAATTCTCTATATTTTAGAGTTTGCTCGATTATTTATGGGTTATTTAGGATAAGTGCAGGGAGCGCGCAATAGAGTGTTGGAAACTCTGTGAGACAACGCAAGGAGTGTGTATCAGGAATCTTCTATGAGTTTAAAGGAGAATGTGCTAGGAGGGCACACCATAATTGTTTACAGACTCAAAGAGGAGCCTCAAGGCTATTGAATACCTTGGCGGAAGATTCTGCAGAGAAGGAACATAAGAAAGTGTTACTGAATACTCTGTAAGCTCAGCAAGGAGTGCTTTAAGAAGGTGCAATAAGTGCACAAAACCACCACATTCTGATGTGTTGGGGAAGTTGAAGTAACCAGGTTCGCTAAACACCCTAGAGGGAGAATCTTCGAAAAGTGGGTGATCCATATGGATCTAAGGAACATCACAAGAGTTTAAGAAGTATCCCAGAATAGACAAAAGAAACCCAGGACACTCAGGATGGCTTCAATAGACATCAAAAGAGAAAAAATAAAAGTTCCAAAAAATCATTTAAAATGGAATCATCGTGAAGAGCACGTCACAACATTTCCAGCAATGTAAATGACTCATCAAACAGAGTTACAGATCAAAATATATAAGCGGTCAAAGTTCTGGTCAACCCAGCCTAGTCAGCAGGGATGAGTCAGCATCTATACCATTGATGTCAGCATCAGTACGAATGACATCATCATCCATATAGCCTACGTGGAAAGAAAAGAGAGTGACACATGTCATGATGACATCAACACAACACCAACATGCCACATGGCAACACTAGATGTTGCCACATGTCACTCGAATTTGGCCTTTTCAGGGTGCCACGTCAACCAGTGAAAACGTGGCATGTCGCATCCCCAGGTGACACCACATGGAACCACTCAAAAGGTGCCACATGTCACGCGATGAATTGGATGTGACATCAGTGCATATGGGTGGACAAATCATAGGCTTCCATGTGGCCCAATGGGGACACGCCACTTGGCACCCCTAAAATGAACAATGACCCTTCGTGAATGAAAAATTAAATATATATATATATATATTAGCAGAACTCTAAAATGCCATTTGATTATAAGCATGTTAATCATATAAAACAAATATTTTGGCATCAAATACCATGCACTTTTTTTGGATTGAATAACCACACAGTGTCCCAGTGTATCCTTGTGCAGGAAGATTATGGAAACCGGGAGAGGGATGAGGATGGAAGATTGCTTTCCACACAGGAAAAAGAGCAACAGGAATGCACCTCTGAAGGAGAAAGGGTAATGCAGCCATTGTAGAAGAGATGTGCATCATTAGGCCACTTGTTGGGCCTTACATATAGATCTACGTCCAAGGAGGGACAAGAATACTAGGAAGACACCTCTGGGGAGATAGTCAGTCAAAAAATGTTGTAGGAAAATCCACCACCTGGAGAAGACCAACTACTAGACAAAGGACAACTCAGTAAAGAGGACATGTTCGAAAAAATGGTTGAACAAATGTAGAAAATCCTTTTGAGTTAGTCGAGAGTGGCCATCTTTTGTAAATCACATGTTGCAATTCATACCTCTTAGAAGGGAATTGTGTAAAAGTGATAATTGTTGATATCACTTCTTTTTTTTGGGACATGTTGATATTGTTAGGCCTTGTGAGGTAGTTTGGGTAAGGGTTTTTTATTGTGAGTCCAATGGACATGAAATGTAATGTAATGAATTTCTGGGACCAGAATTATTTTCAGTTGGGAGAAGTGATCTAGATGGATCTAGGGAACATCACAGAAGTTTTAGAATTGTCCCAGAATGCACAGAACCAACCCAGGATGCTTAGGATCGCTTCAGTAGACATCAAAAGGGGAAAAAAAAAGTTCCCAAAACTCATTTAAAATAGAATGATAGAAAAGAGATCATGATAATCTTTCGAATGGCGCAAACGACTCATCAAATAGAGTTACAGATCAAAAGATATAAGCGGTCAAAGTTCTGGTCAACTCAACACAGTCAGCAAGGATGAGTCTCCATTCGTACTAATGATGTTAGCATCACTACGGATGAATTCATCATCCGTATAGCCTATGTGGCAAGATCAGAGAGTGACACATGTCATGATGACTTCATCATGATGCCAACATGCCACGTGATAGCACCAAAGGCTGCCATGTGTCACACAAATTTGGCCTTTTCAAGGTGCCACGTGGACCACTGAAAAAGTGCCACGTGTCACCCCCAAGTGATGCCATGTGGCACCAACAAGAAGGTTCCACATGTTACGAGATGATTTGTATGTGAAGTCAGTGCATACAGGTGGAAAAATTAGAGGTTGCCACATGGCCCAATGGGGGTGCACCATGTGGCACCCCTGAAATGCACAATGACCCTTCATGAATGAAAAAATAAAAAAGTTATATATATTAGAAGAACTCTGCCTAATATGGAGGAATTTCCCCTATATTCTAGAAACTACTATATTTAGACACGTTCTAAAGTTGCCACTACAAATAGCAAGAAGATCCGCCAAATATGGCACACATGCCATATTTCCACCATATGTTACAGTTCCCACCTTTTTAGTGGAAGCCTGCCAGATTTGACGGGGAATGCCAAAAAATGGTTATAATCATGTGTTAAAAAGAGAAGGACCATGGGATTCGACCACAATGCCTCCACTAACTAAACATTCTAAACTTAGTTCCACAACCAACGCACCAACAAACTTACTTATTGCATAACCACCCGTAGTTGGAGGACTGCATTTGACACACACTAGTGCATGGAGCATGAAAGAGGAGCTGAGCGTACCCGTATGGCCTGGTACGGGTTGTATTGATCCATACAGACTATGTGGGGTGTACAGAATTGGCACACAAATTGAGGCAATGTTACCTCTTGGGTCTGAAAGTGCCCGACTCAGATCAAGGCATGGAGACAATAATTTTTAGGTAGAATGATGTCACGAACACAATGGTGGTGTTAGTTTTATAATATGAGAAAAATTTCAGCAACTTAATTCCAGAATGAGTCATTAAATGCAGAGGCAGTGGCATGGTAACTGAGGCAGAGGTGTCTCTTGGGCCTAAAAGTGTCTGACTCAGATGGAGACAATTTGAAAGTCATTTTTGGGTAATTCGACGACGTGAATCCAATGACAAGGTTTGTTTTTACAGTAGAGCTTCAAATAAGCAAGCTAAGTGCTAGAGAATCCAATGTAAGCATGCTTTTCATTATGTTATTTTTTCATTAAATGTTGCAGCATATCATGTGTGATACAGGTCTGAAGGAGCATAGAGAGGTTGCAGCAAGGCAAGAAGATCAACTTATTCCTTTTATCTCTTTTTTTCTTCTCTTCTTTCACATCAAATAAATCAGTTATATGTGATAGAGAAATTTGTTCACTTGTATAATAAGTGGCCAATGAATCAGTTCTGAATCTCAAGATTTCGGGATCTTATGTGCGGGATGAATATTTATGCTTGGATCTGAGCAACAGATCTAAGAATTTTGATGGCTCCATGTTGATGGGGGTCATATTTTATTCTTCATATTTTTATGTATTGAGTATGTGGGAATGATGTCCATGTCAGCATCATGGATGCCTCATGAGTATGACAACTTGTGAAGCTGTATACATTCTTGATCACATTTCAATCTCTTGTTGTCGTCACCAAGACATCAATACAGTCTGGAGAATAAAGAGGTCAGTCTTTCGAGAATGACCCGAAGAGGTATCCCACATAGGGTGAACTTTGTTATCAAGGGAAGTGTCATATCCATTATGTGTATTATGTTCTTATGTTTTTTTCCCATGAATTTCTACACATAGGATGTTAAAATCAAGCATGACATATTGCACATAATAAAAAACTAAAGAGGTTTCATTCGCTTCAAATTCAAGAACATAAGAATTCAACTTTACCTTTAATTGCAAATCTCTCAAGTAAAACGATCAATAAATAACCCTTTTGAAGGGGTGACATAATCAATCAATTATTGGAAACTTATCACTCCTGGGTTTAGATCAGTGGGAATTGAGACGATGCAAAGAGTGCATCAGTGAACCTAAAGGATTCAATATTCAAAAGGAATACTCATGCAAGGACTGCACCAGGCCAACACTTAGACAAGTGTTGAAATTCTAAAGTCGTTTGAAGGCTCAGTCGAGTGAAAGGAGTGCACAGAGGTGAACTTGATTTAGGTTTAAAAATATTAGGAGGACGAGCATAGAGTGTGTTAGGAGGGCACCAGAAATCTTCTAAGGAATCTAAAGGTTCGAGAGTATTTGGGAGAATGAATAATTTCAAGCTTAGGAGGAATAGTGCCATCACGCCCAAAGTCTCTGCAAAGAGTTCAAAAGGCTGAGAATAGTCCAATTCTTGCAATGTGGGAGAAGTGCTAAGTGTGTAGAGAAGTGTAAAGGGTGTGCAAAGGTGAAATTATTCCAAGTTCAAGCCTAAGGAGGGATAGTGTTTTTGAAGCGCAAGTCGAGACCCAAAGAAGTCTGGCTCGCAATAGAATCAAAGGCCGCAACCTTTGACATTTGTGAAACTCTTCCAATTTCATAAGTTTAAAGAAGCTCAAGAGGGAGAGAAACCACATTCATTAGATCAGCTACAGGTGGAGTGATATGAACCATTAGACCAGGTTGCAGGATGAAAGAGGTGTGCACTGAGGATAAGAATAGATTCCAACAACCAAATCTAAGCACAAGGATCAACAAGCATTGGATCCATGTAAAGTGCACGGGCCTTAAAGATTTTGAAAGTGCATGGGAGAGAAAAATTTTGAAGTCCTGAAGTTCCACAGAAGATAGGGACCATCCATTGTCCAGAGAGATAGGTGGCATCATATCTAGAATCTTGGAGGAAAGGTACTCTAGAATATTCCAGGTCAGCAGAGTGCAAAATCCCCATAGCTCCGAAGCCCGGAGCTCATCCCAACCGTTGGTGCAAGAAGGGACACATGTTAGCGGATATGAAACTCTAGAGAAAAGTCACTCTGATATTCTTCAGTTGAGGAATGTGAAATACTCCTGAAGCTACAAAGAGTGGAGTATATCACAACCGTCCATTGTGAAGGACATGTGGTGATAGATAAAAAATTATGAAGGTTTAACACTTCAGGAGGAAGCCAGTGAACAAGGTTGAAGAACTTTCGAAGTCATAGGGATCCGGAGCAGATCTGGGTCATTGATCCTATGGGGATAGGTGTCACCAAATCCAATAGTCTAGAGTAGGAGAACTCCAGAAGAAAGATATTTGATGAAGTTTGAGGACTCGCAAAGGTCCAGGGGTCGTAGTCACTCTTGGTCGTCAATTCACATTGGACACGTGGAGGGCATATATTACCTTTGTTAGTTCAATGCTCTGAAAGGGTAAGGTATTGGAGCAGGAAGAATGGTCAAAGATTGAACTCTCAGAGTCACTGTGAGATGTTGATTTGAGTGGGGTTTATCGACTGTTGATATCATTGTGTATTCGATGCTTCACGAGTTTATAACTCCAGATATTTTGTGGAGAAGTGTTTCAAGATTTTACTGAAGCCGAAGCTGAAGCACTGAGGAGATTAAGCCCCAAGTCATAGCTCGAAGTCACATGGGTGAAAGGGTCTATCCCAAAGAGATAGTGTATGTTTTTATTCAAATTCACAAATAGGGAGCAAAGGCTTAACAAGAGCAAGTAGGTTTCACAGGACCTACACCTTAGGATACAAAGGGACATGTGTAAGGTAATTTTGGGTTCTAGCAGGGGCCTGAAGAGCTGATTGAATTCAACAATTTGAATATCCTTGATTGGGAGGTCGTAGAGCCCCTAGGAGGGGAGGGGATCCTGCATCATTGCACCTATAGATGATTCTCATCCAATCGTTGAATTCTCTGAATATATTTGTGCACTCAATTGTGCACTTGTGTAGTGCTTCTCGTGCAATGTTTCCTTCTAGCACTATATTATGAATCTGCTCCTGCAGTTATTGAGGTTTTTACTCTGCATTTTTTTTACTCTTCTACAATAAAAATTCCAAATGCTCTGCTTGAATGGCCAATTCTGATGATTCTCCTTGTAATAATTAATTATGATGCTCAGGCTCTTTTGCATCACTGGCTTCTGGATTTGGGGTGAGACCTTCCATATTTTTGGCTAGGCTTCAATAAGCCTCTCCTTAACTCATTCCATTTTGTGTGCCACCTGGATATTGGCGTACTCTTCATATTTTCTAGTTACTTGAGCAAGAAGTGCTTCCTGACTTGTGAACTCTACAAGCGTTTCATCCTGCTAGAGCCTTTTCTCTAGTTGATCAGTTGAGGATCCAATCATTCCGACTAGCTGCATTGTTGGCCACTATGCAAGGTCAACAGATGAAGGGGTGGCGTCCCTGGGTGCTCAGGCCTATAGTGTAAGTACAATGGCTATTGATTTATATGAGGGAGTCTCTACCTCCTCCTCTCCTTTAGATGGTCCTAGCACAAGCCTCAACCTCAATGTTGATGGTAGGAGCATTAGAACTTATGTTATGGCTAGGCAGAGTTGAAACAACTCTGTGCATTGTTGAGGGTTTTGGAGAACTAGCTCCATCTATTCCTACACTGATGTTTCACTTTGTCTTGAAGTTGTCTCAGATTCCTTAGGAACTGTTATCGCACAGTTGGTAGCTTAGGTCAAATGGCTAAAGGATAAGGGTCAAACTGGAAAAACAGGACCCTTCCCCACCCAATGTCACCACAATGGGGAGGTTCTTTCTATTTAGGGAGGTTAGCCCAGGGGAGACGTCCCCGGTAACCTGGGTTTTTGAAGAGGCTGAGATATAAGGTCAGAGTTAAAGTTCCCCCCTCATAGGTTACCATCAAAATCTGAAGGTCCGACTGATCAGCCAATAATGAAGTATAGTCCCAAATGAGAACACCTTCCCGTAACAAAGAAACAATAGAAAAATATATATGCAGGCTATATACAAAAGGTTAGCACTTCATATGACCATATAATTTAAGAAATGTAATGAAATAGATATCAATGAGATCAGCGTTTTGTCAATTATCTATGGAAAGAGAATTAATTCATCAATAACTATCAAGATGACAAAGCCAACAATGTATTCAATCAACACTTCAATCAATAAATGCTTTAGATCATCACTCAATTTCTTGTAAAAGTGAAAGGCTTTATGCATAAAAAATAACCAACTATGACGCCATCCTTAGTTAGGGTTAGGGTTAGTTAGTTAGGGTTTCAAGATTTAGAGTTTAAAGAGTTGTTTTGAACACTAGGACTTCAACGTTGGAGGTCAAATGTTAGTGCCTTAGGGTATATAGAGTCAAAGATAAGGGCACAAGGTCTCGGAAGGATGATAACTTAGAGACTAGAAGGTAGGGTTCTATGGTGCTGCAAAGGCAGGTCCCTAGAATCAAAAACCTAGGGGAAAGAGGCTCACTCCGGTGTTGCTTAAGAAAGGCCTCGTGCTCTTACCTCCTTCTCTAAATTGACTTGGCAAAACAACTAGCTTAAAGCATAAATCTAAGGGAGAAAGCGTTGCAATGACAAGGCTTTCAAACCCTAGAAGGTGAAACCCTAGGTGTAGGCAATCTAGGCCTAGGACGTCTCCTCTTTTCAACTTATAGACTTCAATGCTAGCTCAGAAGAAACATGACAAGTGTAGCAACGACTAGGCTCTATCTCTTTTCTTCAATGGATGAAAAATATTTCTCAACAAGGGGACATGTAACAAAAACCTACTTGTGTGCCTGTTATGTAGGGTTTTAAATCAACAATACAATAAGTAAATGCAAGAAATTATACCTACAACCATTCATTTAAGAAGTTTTGCATGAAAATTCACTTACATGTCATGAAGAAAAACATAAGCAAACCCTAGTTGTAAACCTTCCTTGAGAGAAATGCCATAAATTCCAAAAATATCCTTCCAATAGCAAGTGCGCCTCACTTTAGACAACAAAACTACCCTAGTAGGGCACTAAAAATCAGATCTCACAAGAGAGTGAGTTGTGTTCTTAAATGAAAATCAGCCTCAATTTATATCATCCAATGACCTTTAATTTAAAAATTAGGTCATTAAAACACCTGACAAGGATGACTACTAAAAATCATACTGTTTTACATTTAACTGCTAAATAAAATCCTAAATGAGCAATAAGCAGGACGTCTATCCCCTCTGAGGGAGACGTTCTCCCTTTTTAGGGAAAATCTCAGCACTAGAAGACAAACGTTGGCCCTCATTGGGCCTCCAAGCTCTTCCACACATGCCAAACTTCTTTGTCAAGGTACCAATCACTGGAGGTGACGTCATGGCTCCTAGATGATGTCATGGGGCATCATAAATCACACGTTCCACCTACAGTGGGTCAATCCCCCTAGGTTGGGCTCAGCCAAGGCATCCTGGATGAAAACATCCTCCTTCTTCTCTCATGCAAAGGCTCGATCAATCATTGTCCTGTCTCTACCCCTGATGAGGTCCTAGAAACCATCTTATGGGATCTTCAGCCCCATGGAGGTCCGAACTAATCATCTCCCCATGTGTATCGATCCGCTTGGTACCTGTCCGTCAGGCATGCTCCTGCACGTCAAAAATTTCTCCCTCCATGGGCTCATTAGTCCTTGGGATCATAGCAATGTCAATCATATTTCATCATTTATTTTATCAAATGCATGCATAAGACCCCTAGCATATCATCTAATAGCTCAAAGACATTACACTGACCTACTATACAAAGCTGAAGAAAAAGACAAGGTAACCTATCAGGCCAACATCCATAAGAAAATGAAAGTTCCCAAAGGATATCATCCAAACCATGTAATATGAGGTGGTGTGGTGTAAGGATGCCCATACATAGTGAAAACCAGGGGTGGATATTATCCGTGGGTGCCTTTGTAGGAGGCGAGTTGTACCTGTCATGGATGCAATTCTTTCCAAGCCCTTTATTGCCTTTATTCTTTCTTTTATTCATTGCTTTTTCTTTCTTTCTATTTCAAGGTCTAACTAGAGGACACTGCCTTGGCGTGGTGACCAGAGTTGACAGTGTTACCCATGAGTACTTTCACAGAAATGATAAGGTTGGCTCGTGATGAGACCCCCTTTCCCTTGGCCATGCAACCAAACGTCACTGCCCTGGTGTGGTAACCAGATAATGGCAATGTCATACTGCTAGGCACCTATGAACGTAATGGGTTGGCTCATGATAAGACCCCCCATCCTCTTGGCTAGGTCTTGTATGATTTCTTAGGGTCCCTCCCATTTCTTATCGAGAGGCTTTTTATTGCTTTCTCGGGGATCCCTGGGTGAGGCATCTCTAGGTTTTATTTTCTATGGCTTTTATCTTTTACCAGCTGTTTTTACCCCCTGGGCCTTTAGCCCCTTCTTCCCACAGGATAAAGTGTAACCCTACAAATAGGTCATCCTAATGTCCAGAGCAGGGGAATGGGATAGATGAATGGGAGACAAGATGTAAAATGATAATATTGTGGGAGAGAACGATGGCTCTTCAAAATACTCCCTGGTGGCTAACCAAAACCTATGGATATAAGCTTGCTAGGGAACCCCGTTAATCACCCCAACCATGGTCAAGTGGGTTAGTGTAAGATCCAAGCAGTCGTCAGAAATGAAAGGAATCTGATGCATATATCTGAGATTTATAATAATCAAACATGACACATACCATGACACCTGGACCAATTACCTCATGGAGCAAGAGTCTTATCTGATGCAAGTCTAAGATGAAGGTGATAGATGTTGTTGCTGCTGATAGGACAAGTCTGACGAAGAAAAAGAAAAATGGGCCCTCCAGGGCCATGCTCAGGTCAATCCTGCTCTCGGTACTCCATGTCTAGGACCTGTGGGCCTCAAGATATGATCTCCTAGTTATCCCTAGAAATCGGGGATAACAGTAACCTTTGGGAGCTCCACTTCCTTACGAGCCTCTACTTCCAGAGTTGCGCTGCCCATGTCACCCTCAACCTTGGTCATTGAGGAAGTGTGCTCGAGACTTTGTACTTGCATATTTTCTACCATTTTCACCATCTTTGAAGATAGAGTGTCCTTATGTTGCACAAAAGGTATGATATTCTAGTCTTGGGCTTCAAGGTTCAGCCCACTCAATTGCAGCCTCTGCTTAGGTACTTCTGTATTTGGACCAGGAGGTTTTGGTCTCTCCTCGGGTAATTTTGGGTTTAGGCTAGGGAGTTCTGGCCTCTGCTCAAATATTTCTAGGGGGTTGATATGCATGGGTTATGGTTCAGTCGTTTGGGGTAGACTATCAGTTTCTAGAGGTGGCAAATGGGGTTTTGGTGGTGATGGAGGGTGCTTAGTGATGATGGTTGATGGCAGGGTGTGAGGATCAGGTTCATCCTGGATATGTATGATAGGGTCTGCTCGAACCATTGAATGAGTCAGGAGGAAGGTGGATGAGATGGGTTGGGGATTCAAAACCTTGTTCAGTGAGACCCACATTCTGAGTTTCTTAGCCACTAGTTCTGTAATGAACGTCGCACTAAGGATTTCATTGACATCCTTACCTGTCAACACAACTTGCTCTAGAAGTTGCGAGAACACCAAAAGTTTCCTCTTCTTGTGCTCTAATGGTTGTGTCTCCTCCTCTCCTTCAGATTTCGTATGTGCCAGAGCTTATTTCTTTTGTACCTCTGGCCTTGAGCTCAGTCCTACCCCTGCTTCTTTACCTTTCTTCTTCAGCATCTCAACGGGAAAGATATAGTGCATCCCTGACTTGTGCGGGTTGTGTTTGACTCTCAGCCATGACATCACCTCCTTATCAAAGGTATATTTTTCCAAATAGAATGACAACATATGTGAGTAGAATTCCTCCCTATTGGCATACCTCGACCACAAAAACATATGGTGTTGGTTCATGCTAAATTCTATGTTCCTCATATTGCAATTGAGGAGCTCCTGTGGAATGTACAACCTCTATGTTGCATCAATAAGCCCTTTGTACCAGATGGATAATTCCATGTTTTTCAAGGCAGTGTTCTCTAAGTCCTCCCTTTAATGTTAGGACTCAAACATGTTTTCAAGGCACCCCTTATATGCTAGCGCCAACGGTCTTCCAGAGGGTGGTGTCCACTTGAGAATTGAAAATGCAAGTAACAAGTATCCATAGGTGAAGGTACCACCTTTCTCCTGGGATTCCTCACAAGACACAAGTAGTTCCTCCAACAGGTAGCTACACCAGTTAAAGACAATGCCATTGGCACAAAAATCTGCCACTGATAAAGCATCCAGTGTGCATTCTCTCTTGTAGTAAGACCTCATGATTTTGCTGGCTATGATGTAGCATCCAGTCCTAACTGCCTCTAGTAGTATGGGGTCGATATTGGATGTGCACCCTCCCCTCTATGTGTGGAACTTATCATATAGGCTAGGTTCCCTTTTCTTCTTGTCATGCTTATTGGGACCCTAGAATCCTTTGGACATGTCCTCTCCCTCGAGGGACAGTCCAGTAAGTTGGTGGATGTGTTCTGTGTGGATTGGATATATCCTATCTAGCCACGGAATTTTGTCATGCACCCTGTTCATCAAGAACTTAGTACACCACGTAACTTCACCAGTGGTGTCGAACACTAGTAAGTACCTAAGGTTCATGGTGGTTGAGTTGAACAAGTTAATAAATTTAGGCTTTGGCTCAAACTGCATGCCTCCCAACTCATCTGGAGAGATACTCCAGAAAAAGTTTATGTTCATCTGGGGGAACAATACTTTCTATGTTAAGTCAAGGTCGAGGAGCTTGACTTGCTCCACCTTCCCCTGAGATCACCCACGATCTCAAATCAGGGGTCGTAGGGCTCATTTGGTACTACATCCTTGGAAACAGTGGTTTGTCTCCTTGTAGCTCTAGACCTTATGAGTCTGGACTATCAACAAATTCGATAGGCGAAACAGGAATTGGGGATCATGGCTAAGGGTCGATGGATTACACAAGCTTTCTCACTCTGCAAAATTTGAAAATCTCTAAGTGCTTTCTAGGAAACAATGCATCCTACCACGAGTTCTCAGAGCCTTATACTCAGGCTTAGCTTGCAAGTTTGGTAATAATTGTTGTTCATCATTACCCTATAGACACAACTTGGATCTGAGTTTTTAGATGAGACTTGTTAACAAGGTAAATCATATTGGGTGATTCTTGCATTTACTATGCAAGCTGGATAGGGACGTGGCGATTCCAGACCTTTTCGTTTGATGACTGAGAATATCGATGGAATCTTCATGTATCACAAATTTATGTCTTAACTGAATTCAAGCGGAGTACCATAATAGTAATAAAGGTTGTGACTGGATTGGTTTCGTGTGGCACATGGACTCAGATTTCGTTTGGATTCACTCTCCCTCCGACCACAAAGGGGTCCCCGTCATATTAATGGCTTTCATTAATAGGTTCTTGAACCTTTTGATCCTACGTTGTTGAGTAAGTAGTTCTTCATCAAACAACACTTAGACAGAAAAATAAATGAACTACATGTCACAGCACGTGCACACGTCATCTTTATTAACTGACTTTACAGAAATTGCATAAAAACTTAAATCTAAATACTATACATGCTCCTTTGGAATAGATAAATAGTCCTTTATCTCAATACCAAGACATATAGGGTTTCAGGTGAGCACCATTCACCCATCCTGGCCGCAGCATACCATCCAATTGCGCAAGTTTGACTACTCCAGAAGGTCGGATCTCCACAAGTATAAATGGTCCTAACCAATGCATGCACAACTTGCCTAGATTCTTTTGGTACCGATTGTTATAGAGTAGGACCTTGTCTCCTTGTGAAAATACTTTAGTATTAATGTGTCTTTCATGCCAAGATTTTAGCCTTTCTTTCTCAACTGACTGCTGGAAGTCTGCTAAAAATCTGGTCTCTTCACATTCTTTTAACTCCATGAGTCTCTGCGCAACTGATTCTTCCTCGGACATGTGTGTGATCTATGCAATGTACAAACTTGGAGTAATAAATTCTATAGGAACCACAACCTCTTTCCCATAAACTAGATGAAATGGAGTGTTCTTTTGGAGTTTCTTTTTGGTTGTTCTGTAATCCCATAGTAATTATGGAGATCTGTCATCCCAATATTCTCTATTTTAATAATAAACCTTCATTAACCCTCTCTCCATAATTTTTTTAAATCCCTCGATTGTTCCATTGGCTTGTGGGTGGTAGGGGATACTTTTATGATGTTGGATCAAGAACTCTGATGTAAGATTTTCTATGGTACTACTAATAAAATGAGCTCCCTATCACTGGTCAGACTCCTAGGACATCCAAATTGAGTGATAATATTTTCAAAAATAAACCTAGCAGCAGTATCGGTTGAATAATCCTAAACATTTTTTTCCTCATCTCAACGTGTAAGGTAGTCAGTTGTGGTAATAATCTACCTAGCCTTTGAATGCTTAGTTGTGGGGTTGATCATCTCAATGAATTCAACTGCCCGCTTCTCAAATGCTTGTAAAGATCAAACTGGTTGAAGTGGTAATTCATCTCGTCATGATGTCTTACCCACTCTTTGAAAAACATCGCATGATCTATTGTATGACTTTGCCTCCTTGAATATCATAACCCACCATAGTCTAGCTTGTAATACTTTTTGCATAGTGGCCTTTCCTCCTGTTGTAAAAGATATTAAAATCGACTGTGCTGCCCAATCGATCATTTGACAAGGTTGTGGCACCTTCCTTCCTTGAGCTAGAATTGGCAAACTTGGTGACAATCTATGGTGAACTTCGTGAGCTTGGTTCTCGGCTGAATGGAAGCCACCTGTCTATGACAATGCAAGTAGTAAAATATTCGTCGTGCAATATCAAACTCAACTTTAAAGTACAGTTCGTGATGATCATAATTGTTCTTTATCGTTCAGGTTAGCTTCTAAACAACTGCTAGGCTCTGATTTTTATTCTTGTGTGTTAAATTTTTATTGTAAATCGTTTCATGGAAGTTGAAATCATGCCGCATGTGATGACGATACCAAGTTTCTGTTGGAGAAGGATTATGAGATTGGGGAGGCAATTAGGCAAGGTCTGTTGGGAGTAGTGCACAAGTGCATTCATAGGACAACCAGAGAACAATTCTCTTGTAAAAATATGCCCATTACCAAGAATGCATATAATGAGATTTCAATGCTCGAAAGCCACTTATTGGGCGAACACCCAGGAATCTTAAGGATGGAAGCCTACAGCTGCCCAGAGATAGATCATTAAAGAATCTCTACATTATTTCAGAGCTCTGTGAAAGAAGCATTATGAGAGGCCCATGCAAATCCTTAATCGATTATGTTCTCTACTTTGTTTATAGAATAATTAAAATGAAAGTAAATCATGGAATTTGTTGATGATCATATCTGTAGACAAACTTCGAGCTAGCAAAAATGGCGATGGAAATTGCTACATGTGAGCAGTATTCGTCTGGGATCATGAAACTTGGCCCTTTTATCAAATTTGGAAATGATTTTCAAAGCACCTTGGCGTCTTCCAGGAAGCCAAAAATATTGAGAACCCATTATTTTGATGAATGGATCATAATATCCAAAATAAGCCTCAGAAGATCTTGCAGAGCTTGCTTCAATAGGAATAATAACAATAATAATTATAATGATTCCTCTGTCGAGGAATACAGGAACAATCTTCAAGAATCAACCCTGCAGAGCTATTTTGTGGATGAAGATTTGGAGGTGGTCAAGACTGAATTGGGAGTTGTAAGAGGAAGTGTGTTCAAAAGAGAAGTTAATGAAAGCTATTTGGGATTTGGGATGTGGGAAGTTTGCAATTCAATTTCCAATTATAGTATTTCAAGGCCGCTACATGAATACGATGAAAATTTACGTGTACGTGGAGTTGGCGAAGGGGAAGATTCAACGAGTGAATTCAGTGCACAGTAGAGTAGAGTGGGCCTTCAAATAATTTGGGGAATGAATGGCCTCCTACTATCGCCACTTCTTTGCTTCACTCCAGTCAAGGCAGACGGAACTTCAACAGCATGATATTTTACTATATTCCCTCCACATTTTTTTTCTACCCGACATAGATAAGGACAAATGTCATTGTTCATTGGCAAATGCATGGCCTCCCACTATTGGGTTTGTCTCTTCTCAGTGAAGTCCATTCTGGCCTACCAAACGCAAACAGTATGTGCATTTAATGATTTTTAGAGAAGAAACGTAAGAACCTGCCAAGAATCAGCGCGACAGCTGCATTCCAGAAGGAGTGGTTCGATATCCTATTCGTAACAAGAATGATTTCACTCAGAGGCGTTACCTTACATTGAATGACTACGAAAACACTTCAGGATAAATCAATGCCAATAATAATGGATCTGATTCTTAGAATCTCACTAAGGGCTCCCTGTTGATCGTCACCAGTTGTATTAGTTCGTCAGCTGGGTTTATTATACAGGCTAAACTAAGTACAAGATATTCGGCTAAATCTTCTAGCCCAACCCTGATGTGTTTTCTGACCACCGTACAATCAGCTGTTGTAACCCTAAATTTGAACGAGAACATCCTTTTGTGTGGACCATAGAGTGGGATATCAAGTTGCTGACTTCAGTCTATTCAGGAGTTGTGGCCTCCGGAATATCGATCTGTATAAGAACATGAGCATTGGCATTAAGCGTACTAGTACATTTTCTCTCTGAGATTTACTTCATTTTTTACGATGGATCGTTGTCTCATTCAGATGGTTATCAGCCGTAATATATTTTCCTATAGATGGACGGTGTTCATTTCAAGTGGAAGAATTTTGGACGAGTATCATTGAGTTGAAATATGGACAGCTAAAGGGCCCGTTGTCTCGGGAGAAAAGAAATCATAGCTCTCCTTCAAAGTTATATTGTGGATTTAATCATAATAGCAGTTCGGCTACATGCTGTATTATTTTCCATGGGCATTTTACTGCAAAAATTCGTGATCTTTCTCAGCAAAGCTTCTTTCTTTCTCTCTTGGGTTATATTCTTTCCTTTAGTAATGAGCCGTGAAAATATTATGTTGCTTTCTGGCTCGAACATACCCATGTCAGAATTTTCCAAGTACAGAGAACTGTTAGAGATCATGAGGATGACTGGAGAAATTGTCGAGAGCCTGTGGATAGCCAATGAATCGGCCTGTAAGTCAACAAAGAAACATATGCAACAAGGCATGGATAGTACTCAAGGTTTCATATAAATAATAAGATGCCTGCAAAGAGAGGCTCCTGCAGCACATGAAGGTGAAGAAACACACCAGGAAGAGGAAAAGTATTTGAAGTACATTGGCAAAAGGTCCTGGAAGATGAGAGTGGTGTCATTGATCCATTTTATGGTGTTCTATTACGACGACACTAATTCTCTGGTTGTTTATTAAGCTATCAAAGCTTGCTCTGAAGCATGGGCTCTGATAGAATTTGTTGAAAGTTCAGATATGGAAGCCAATTTCATAAGTCTGGTAGCCAATCATGTGATAATTGTTGATGGTTCCTGGAATCCAACACATGATCTTCAGGCTCTTTTTCATGTATGGATATTTGGACAGCCAGAGCATGTTTACGCCTATCGCTTGGTGGCTCATGGAACAATGGAGGAAAAAAATTTATAAGCGGCAGGTAGCAAAGGAGGGTCTCGTAGCAACAACTGGCATTAAAACCAATCAAATGCATGGATTACACGCAGAAACCCCACTCCACTTGTCAAAATGATTAGTGACGGTTCAAGCAGCCTCTAGAGCACCTGGCATTCGCATAGTCCAGAGAAGGCGAACCGGTTCATATTTCTGGAATACAAAGAGTTTTAATTTTTTTTATTTAAAAGACTGATGTATGTAACAGAAATTGAGGGGGGAGGAACAGCCCGGGAGCCTTGAGAGGCTGGGTTTGTAATGCATTTTTTATCAAATATAAAACAGAGTGACGAGAGATTCTATACTTTGTCACTGTCTAATTTCGTTTTCTTCCTGTATTATTGTTTCTGAAGTTTTCATCACTGTTTTTTATGCCTTATGTTCATTATTTCATCTTCTAATGGTTACAATTCAGTACAACCTCTATTGTAGCTAATTTGAAGCATCCCTTAATGTGCAGTTTTTCCTCTGTTTTGCCAGTAGTAGAACAAGACTTGCATTTTAATCGTTTTTCCTCATTTACAAGTTTTATTTGTTCACAACCTTTCCTCTGTCTTTCTATGAGTGAGACAAGACCTGTGTTCATATATTTGAACTTTCAGTGTTATTTCTTCTACTGAAAGGAAGACCAGATGCTTGGATTTTCTTTCAGTTTTGTTCATCCCCTATCTGCTATCCATCCTCATGATTTTTAAAATGAATTAGACAAACGAGGTCATGCTTTTTGTTTCTGATCTATAAATGAGTGGAATGACTATTTTAGACCTGGTTCTAGAAGATTCCTATGACTGATCAATCAACAAGATTTATTTCTTTTAAAAATGTGCTAAGGCTTGGCTCTTTCACAAAGAGTCAACTCTTGCGACAACATTTTCTGGCGCCGTTGCCGGGGAACGGAGGATGAAGTTATCTTCCCTGGGATATGACAAAGTTCAGATCTATCTCTTGATGGTGAACAAGGGATAGGCATTCAATTGGTTGTGATCATTCACCTGGCGACTCCTTGGTTCGTAGACTCTACATGATTTTGTTGGCGACTCCACTGGTCTCAAATGTCGAACTCGTTCGCTGCTCAAATTGCTGCAAGGTTTTCTCCTCTGGATTTTGCAAATGTTTATGGCTTTCCAAACACTATTCCAGACATTAAAATTTGGGGGGATATCCTTCCTAAATTTGGAGAAGATGAGGACGACAATCCTGGTCAATATTTGTTTGAATTCCACAAGCTCATGGAAGAATTAAATGTACATCATGAAGATGTCCTCATGAAATTGTTTATGTTTTCATTGGAAAAAGATGCTAGACTCTGGTATAAATCTTTACCCCATTCCAGTATTCCTTCATTGAAA
>ML781695.1:194598-220832 GCA_009831015.1 Picea engelmannii | reverse complement strand
CTTTTTCATCAACATTGTAAGAGGATATATTCTGCTGAAATCCTTTTTGAAGATTGTTGTGATACAAGTCCTCTTGAGGAGGAGGAAGAAAAAATAGAAATTTCTCAAGTTGATGAAGATGAGAAGTATGAGGAGGAGTTGGCGCATAAAGATGTTGGATCTTGTGAATTTACTCAAGAAGAAGATATTCGGCATCACGGTCAACCTGCAAAAGAGATATAAAGGAATGAGTGTTGTTTCATTCAAGAAATGCAGAGACCACCTTCTCCTTTAACTAAGGAAGAGAAGGGTCTGCCCCTGAACAATTGTGTTGCAGCCCCTACTCACACATATTTACAGCTTTCACACACTCCTAGATATGAGTGTCAAATTTATTCCATCTCTGAAAATGTAAATCTATTTTTAAATGGTGACAGTCATCTATTCCATGGAACTTTACAGCAAGTTAGTGAACCTGTTTATGACGATCTCCTACCAAAAGATCATATTTTAGACTCTTCTTTGATTCATGAAAAATATATGGTTGCCATGTTTAATGATCCTAAGCATCATAAATCAGAACATGGATTAGTCCTGGATATTTTAAAACTTCAGGACGATATATCTTTCCAAGACCCTTTTGTTGATCTTTTGGATTCATTTAATGGAGGAATATGCTATGTCAGGAATATTTGGTCACAAGAATTGATGAAAGGTTTGCAAATCCATGATCACCAATAGGTCAGATGGGGATTGTCAACTTCCTTTTTCAGCCTGCTCGAAGAAAGTGTAAAAAAAATTTGAATGAGAAGACAATTATTGGATTGGCTTCACTGGCATTTTCGTATCATTTGATTTTGTAAATCTTTCAGTAGTTAAAGTAGGTGATGTATATAAATAAGCTTGATTTCAAGAATTAGATTACATCGATGGTTTTCAATATGTTTTTCAGTTCAGTTTTGAATCTAGTATGGTTTTGTTATAAATCATTATGACTCCATAGCCCAATCGATGAATAAGCATTTTTCGTTTCGCAAAGATGCAAGTAAAGTGACAATGTTAAGGATTTGATAAGGATGATTTCGTAAGGCCGCCCAATGGATATAGGCACCTGGTCTACTATTCTTGGCACTTTATGAGAAAGTACCATCCCTAGTTGGAGCCAATGTTGTAACAGATATTAAAATCAACTGTGCTGCCCAAGCGATCATTTGACAAGGTTGTGGCACCTTCCTTCCTTGAGCTAGAATTGGCAAACTTAGTGACAATATATGGTGAACTTCGTGAGCTTGGTTCTCGGCTGAATGGAAGCCACCTGTCTATAACAGTGCAAGTAGTAAAATATTCGTCGTGCAATATCAAACTCAACTTTAAAGTACAGTTCGAGAGGATCATAATTGTTCTTTATCGTTCGGGTTAGCTTCTAAACAACTGCTCTGATCTAATTTTTATTCTTGTGTGTTAAATTTGTATTGTAAATCATTTCGTGGAAGTTGAAATCATACCGCGTGCAATACAATTTTTGTGCCTTTGTTGCTACACATGTGATGACGATCCCAAGTTTCTGTTGGAGAAGGATTATGAGATTGGGGAGGCAATTGGGCAAGGTCTGTTGGGAGTACTGCACAAGTGCATTCACAGGACAACCAGAGAACAATTCGCTTGTAAAAAGATGCCCATTACCAAGAATGCATATAATGATATTTCTATCCTCGAAAGCCACTTAGTGGGCGGACACCCAAGAATCTTAAGAATGGAAGCCTACTGCTGCCCAGAGATAGATCATTAAAGAATCTCTACATTATTTCAAAGCTCTGTGAAAGAAGCATTATGAGAGGCCCATGCAAATCCTTAACCGATTATGTTCTCTACTTTGTTTATAGAATAATTAAAACGAAAGTAAATCATGGAATTTGTTGATGATCATATCTGTAGACAAACTTCGAGCTAGCAAAAATGGTGATGGAAATTGCTACATGTGAGCAGTATTCGTCTGGGATCATGAAACTTGGCCCTTTTATCAAATTTGGAAATGATTTTCAAGGAACCTTGGCGTCTTCTAGGAAGCCAAAAATATTGAGAACCCAATATTTTGATGAATGGAACAGAATATCCAAAATAAGGCTCAGAAGATCTTGCAGATCTTGCTTCAATAGGAATAATAACAATAATAATTATAACGATTCCTTTGTCGAAGAATACAGGAACAATCTTCAAGAATCATCCCTGCAGAGCTATTCTGTGGATGAAGATTTGGAGGTGGTCAAGACTAAATTGGGAGTTGTAAGAGGAAGTGTGTTCAAAAGAGAATTTAATGAAATCTATTTGGGATTTAGGATGTGGGAATTTTGCAATTCAATTTCCAATTATAGTATTTCAAGGTCGCTACATGAATACGATGAAAATTTACGTGTACATGGAGTTGGCGAAGGGGAAGATTCAACGAGTGAATTCAGTGCATAGTAGAGTAGAGTGGGCCTTCAAATAATTTGGGGAACGAATGGTCTCCTACTATTGCCACTTCTTTGCTTCACTCCAGTCAAGGCAGGTAGAACATCAACAACATGATATTTTACTATATTCCCTCCACATTTTTGTTCTAGCTGACATAGATAAGGACACATGTCATTGTTCATTGGCAAATGCATGGCCTCCCACTATTGGGTTTGTCTCTTCTTGGTGCAGTCCAGTCTAGCCTGCAAAACTCAAACAGTCTGCACGTTTAATGATTTTTAGAGAAGAAACGTAAGAACCTGCCGAGAATCAGTGTGACAGCCGCATTCCAGAAGGAGTGGTTTGATATCCTATTCGTAACAAGAATGAATTCACTCAGAGGCGTTACCTTACATTGAATGAATACGAAAACGCTTCAGGAGAACTCAACGCCAATAATAATGGATCCGATTATGAGAATCTAACTGAGGGCTCCCTGTTGATCGTCGCCAGTTGTATTAGTTCGTCATCTGGGTTTATTATATAGGCTAAACTAAGTACAATATATTCGACTAAATATTCTAGCGCAACCCTGATGCGTTTTCTGACCACCATACAATCAGTTGTTGTAACCCTAATTTTGAACGAGAACATCCTTTTGTGTGGACCATAGAGTGGGATATCAAGTTGCTGACTTCAGTCTATTCGGGAGTTGTGGCCTCTGGAATATCGATCTGTATAACAACAAGAGCATTGGCATTAAGCGTACTAGTACATATGCTCTCTGAGATTTACTTCATTTTTTACGATGGATCATTGTCTCATTCAGATGGTTATCAGCCGTAATATATTTTCCTAGAGATGGACAGTGTTCATTTCAAGTGGAAGACTTTTGGACAAGGAGTATCATTGAGTTGAAATATGGACAGCTAAAGGTCCCGTTGTCTCGGGAGAAAAGAAATCGTAGCTCTCGTTCAAAGTTATATTGTGGATTTAATCATAATAGCAGTTCGGCTACATGCTGTATTATTGTCCATGGGCATTTTACTGCAAAAATTCATGATCTTTCTCAACAAAGCTTCTTGCTTTCTCTCTTGGGTTATATTCTTTCCTTTATTAATGAGCCGTGAAAAGATTATGTTGTTTTCTGGCTCGAACATAACCATGTCAGAATTTTCCAAGTACAAAGAACTGTTAGAGATCATGAGGATGACTGGAGAAATTGCCAAGAGCCTGTGGATAGCCAATGAATCGGCCTTTAAGTCAACAAAGAAACATATGCAACAAGGCATGGATAGTACTCAAGGTTTGATAGAAATAATAAGACGCCTGCAAAGAGAGGCTCCTGCAGCACATGAAGGCGAAGAAACACACCAGGAAGAGGAAAAGTATTTGAAGTACATTGGCAAAAGGTCTTGGAAGATGAGAGCAGTGTCATTGATCCATTTTATAGTGTGCTATTACGAGGACACTAATTCTCTGGTTGTTGATTAAGCTATCAAAGCTTGCTCTGAATCATGGGCTCTGATAGACTTTGTTGAAAGTTCAGATACGGAAGCCAATTTCGTAAGTCCGACAGCTAATCATGTGATAATTGTTGATGGTTCCTGGAATCCAACACATGATCTTCAGGCTCTTTTTTGTGTATGGAGATTTGGACAGACAGAGCATGTTTACGCCTATCGCTTGGTGGCTCATGGAACAATGGAGGAAAAAAATCTATAAGCGGCAGGTAGCAAAGGAGGGTCTCGCAGAAACAATCGACATTAAAAGCAAATCAAACGCACGGATTACACGCAGAAACCCCACTCCACTTGTCAAAATGATTAGTGATGGTTCAAGAAGCCTGCGGAGCATCTAGTAGACCCACGAACCGGTTCAGATTTATGGAATACAAAGAGTTTTAATTTTTTTTTTTTTAAAAGACTGATCTATGTAACAGAAATTGAGGGGGGAGGAATATCTTGGGAGCCTTGAGAGGCTGGGTTTGTAATGCATTTTTTATCAAATATAGAACAGAGTGACGAGAGATTATATACTTTGTCACTGTCTAATTCCGTTTTCTTCCTGTATTATTGTTTATGAAGTTTTCATCACTTTTTTTTCTTCCTTATGTTCATTATTTCAGTTTGTAATGGTTACAATTCAGTACAACCTCTGCTGTAGCTAATTTGAAGCATCCCTTAATGTGCAGTTTTTCCTCTGTTTTTCCATGAGTAGAACAAGACCTGCATTTTAATCGTTTTGCCTCATTTACAATTTTTATTTGTTCACAGCCTTTCCTCTGTCTTTCTATGACTGAGACAAGACCTGTGTTCAGATATTTGAAGTTTCAATGTTATTTCTTCTATTGAAAGGAAGACCAAATGCTTGTCTTTTCTTTCAGTTTTTTTCATCCCCTATCTGCTATCCATCCTCATGATTTTTAAAATGAATTAGACAAACGAGGTCATGCCTTTTGTTTCTGATCTATAAATGAGTGGAATGACTATTTTAGACCTGGTTCTAGAAGCTTCCTATGACTGATCAATCAACAAGATTTATTTCTTTTAAAAATGTGCTAAGGCTTGGCTCTTTCACAGCCTAGAGTCAACTCTTGTGACAACACCTCCCACATGACCTCCCTCAACTCTACTGTGGAACTCCCACAGTATATCATGTCTTTCATGATCTAATACACATATCTTGAGGATACTATCTAGTCCCAATTTATACAATTGGCCTACAATCAATTGATAGTCTGTTTCTCTAACCACCATGTGGCATTTATGGGTTGCGGAGTATTTTTCTAGGTAGGCCCCTGTACTTAAGAAGACTTCTATGTCTTCCAGGTATTTTTTTATGGCCTCAACCTGGAAGAGGTTTGCATCTGGGAGTTGATCATCGACTGCTCTGCCACTTTCCCCTGACTCTAATCTAGACATGTGATCAGGTCCTACATTACATATTACAGGTTTAATGATCACTTCAAAAGAAAATTCTTGAAACAGTAGAAACCATCTACAAACTCTCCCTTCCAACACAGGTTTGTTAACTAGCTATTTTAATGAAAAATGATCAGTAAAGAACTTAAAATGAGAACCTAAAAAATAATGTTTAAACTTTTGCAAGGCGTAAATCATAGTTAAACCCTCCCTTTCTATCACTGTATAGTTGTCCTCATCTTGCAACAACTTCCTTCTTGCAAAATAGATAGGCTGATCCATGGCTCCATCTCTTGGTTGTGCGAAGATACCTCCCAAGGAAATACGTGAAGCATCTATGTGAACGTGAAATTCTTTTTCCCAATTTGGAAATATCAGAATAAGTGTTGCATTGAGCTTCTCCTTTAGGGTATTGAATGCTTTATAACATTATGGTGTCCATCAAAACACTTCGACCTTCTTTAGTAAAGTTTCCAGCAGTGCAGTGATATCTTCATATCTTCTGATAAAACTACGGTAGTACCCCTATGTGCCCCAGGGTGGAGCGCAACTGCTTATCACTTGTAGGTGGAGGCATGTTCACAATAAATGCAAATTTTGATGTGTCTACCAGTACTCCCTCTTAGCATACTATGTGTCCCAACACATTTCCATGTGACACACATTTGATACACTTTATGAGGTTCAACGATATCTGCAATTCTCTACATCTGTCAAACATGAGACGTACTAGCTCTACATGTTCCTTGAGTAGACAGTATATCGTCCAATCATCCATATAAAATTCTATGAAATTGTGAATAAATTATCGGAAAGTTGTTATTACAATCCTAGAGAAAACTTTAGGGGTGTTCTTTAGGCTGAATCACATCACATTGTATGCAAATGACCCCCATTTTGTTATGAATGTGGTGTTCTTTTTGTCCTCTTCAACAATACTTACTTGGTGATGCCTCAAAAATCCATCTTTAAATGAGTAATATTATTTCCTCGCAACCTGTTCTAGCACCTCATCAGTAAAAGGTGTTGGAAAAGGGTCATACACACAGGTAGATTTAAGGCTTCTATAGTTTACATAGACCCTAATATCGTGTGTACCTTTCTTTCTCTCGATGACTATTGGGTTGACCCATTCTGCTTCTTATACTACAAAAATAAGTCCATCTTCCAGTATTTTATCTATTTCCCTCTTAACCTTCTCTTTCACTCTGGGGTTAAGGCAGTATAGTCTATTCCTCATAGGTTTTTATCCTGGTTTTAATTCAATTTTCATCTCTCCCATAACTACTTTAATCCCTTTTAACTATGAAAATATATTTGGAAACAAATAGTCATATTCCCACAACAAACTCTCTATTTTTTGACTCGTTTTCTCATCCGAGTAATCTCCCACCTGTAACATACCCCGCCAACCATAGGCCAGGGGATTGCTACCTTCAATCCCACCCTTGGAATTCTTTCTCTTAGCGATACCTTTTTAAATTAATAAAGATGCATAAAAGAAAAGATCTAATGAAATGTACAACAATAACCAACAATCGTGCATATTCTAAAGATTTAATTAAACGATAAAAAAATACACAATGTAATACATTCATATACAAGTAAATAATACCAAATCATAGAGAACTTATCTTTATAAAATAAGACACCAATTGGATGCAGACCGAGGAAGTTCCACCCAACAGTAGACACTATTGTTCCAAATCTCAACATCAGTGTCACCCCGGAGCTAGGGCTATGAATCCACAACGATGGTTCCAGAGTGTTACTTGGCTTCCCAAACCAATCAATAATCAATCTTTCATAGGGTTTCCTAGCACTCACAGATATTCAAGTACCCAAATCTCTTCTACCCATCTTGCACCACCTAAGAGAATGGACCCCCACCTTTCTTTGCCACACAGTCCCTCAGAAATTCCTTCTCCTTCCACATTTCCAGCGCAACTGGTCCAAAATCTCCATGTTGGAACTCTCAGGACTCACATTTGTGAACAATGTTGGACATAGGACAAGACATCTCATACAAGCAATCCTTAATTCATGGTTGGATTACACCAACGACCTCTACAGCCAACATTGTCATGGCTTATCTTTAGCAGTTCATTTTCCTTTCCCCAATCCAATACATGGATGAGGAAAGATGAGTGGGTGACAGAAATGAATGGAGTGATATCTCCATGCAAGGTGCGAAACTATGAACAATCGATTGAATGAATGTGTGAGGGAAGAGTGAAGTGACCAGTAGCAAAACAAGGACAAGAAATGGGAGTGAGAGAGAATGAACCCCCCCCCCCAATAGGTCAGGGATAGGTTTATGTAATTTGTGGGGATCAAGAACCTCTTGTACTTTCCCCAAGGAGCTCACATAAGTTTTATTCCCCATTAAGAAAAATGGAGAATAAAATATAACATAAAATGCTTAGCCCCTCAAGCCTCCTCTCTTGTGGAATCATATCCCCCTATAACTCTAGTCCTTGTCCGTCTAGGAGCCAACGATGTATTTATTATTAATAATGATGAAAACATTACATTTCTTGGGTACATTGGCCTTTTAATAATTGTTTGGGCCCTCTGGCCTGTCAGCACTGTAACAATACATTATTTAATATGGGGGCTCAAAACTCGGGGTGTTACATCCCCTCCCCTTTATTTTGGCACTCTACTCAATGCATATACAAAATAGAGATCAAAATCTCAAAATTTATTCAAAACATTGTGGGTACTCTTCCCGCATGGCATATTCATGCTCCTGGGTAGAATCTTCAGCACCATAGGAGGTCCATTGAACTTTTACCAGCTCTATAACTTGATTCCGGAGAATTTTGACTTTTCTTTCCAATAGCTGCACTAGCTGGACCTGAAAGTCTCCCTCTGTCTCTACCTAAATCAGATGCCAATCAATAACATGGTTAGGATCATGCACATATTTCTTTAGCAAAGAGACATGAAATACATTATGCACGTTCATGGAGGAAGGCAATCTAAGCATGTATGCATTTGGCCCTATTTTGTCCAATATTTCAATTGGACCATAGAATATGGTTTCCATCTTTGTACAACTACCCAATTTCAAGGATCTTTTCTTGGGATTCACTTTCAGAAGTACATGCTCCCCTAATTTAAATTTTGTAGCTGTCTTGTTCTTATCTGCATAAAATTTCTATCTATCCTAAGCTACCTTTAAATTATGCTTGATCTTAACCATCTGGTCTTCCATATCCTTGAGCAACTCTGACCCAAGTACCACTCTATCTGTTGGGTTGTCCAAGCTCACTGGAGTATTGCATTTCCTACCATACAAGGCTTCAAATGGGCTCATTCTCAATGAATCTTGATACCCATTATTATATGCAAACTCAACCAAGTGCAAGTAATATTCCCACTTATATGGCTTATCCATCACATACATTCTAAACATATCTTCAATTACTTGGTTGACCCTCTCTGTTTTTCCATCTGAATGTGGATGGTATGATGTGATAAAGTTTAGATTTGTACCAAATACTTTAAACAATCCCCTCCAGAAATTTGAGGTAAAGTTTGTATCTTTGTATGACAAAAATTTCCTAGGTATCCCATGCGGCCTAGCAATCTCCCTCATGTAAATTTCTACAATATTAATCGCTGTATGTGTTTTTTTTACAAGAAAAAAATGAATGACATTTCTTAATTTTTCAACCACTACCATTATTGAATCATGTTGCCTTGTTGTCCCCAGTAATTTAGTAATGAAATCAATGGTTATCACTTCCCATTTCTTCTCTGGGAATGGTAATGGTTGCAGCAAACCCGTTGGGTTCCTATGCTCAACCTTCACCTTCTAACATTACAAACATCGAGCGATGTAATCAACAACATCCTTTTTCATTCCCGGCCAAAAGAATTGGATTCTTAATGTTGTAATCATTTTCTGGTAACTGGGATATCCAACATAAGGAACATCATTCATTTCCTTCAATACCAAATTCCTTAGTTCTCCAGAACTAGGAACACAGATTCTATTCTTATTCATAAGTATTGCATCTTCCTTTATCTCGTACTCCTTTATTTTTTGTTGTACATATCCTTGTTGTAATATTTCCTTTACCTGTAGGTAATGCTGATCTGTAACAAGATCATCTAAAATTTTGCTCTTCAAGTCTGATTGATGCATACATACAGTAGTAGCATGCATGAGATGCACTCTTCTACTAATTGCATCAACAAATTTATTCTCTTTTACTTTGATATGTTTGATATAGAGGTCATATTCACTTAAAAATTCTTGGCATTCAAGGTTGGTTGTTCAAAAAGATACTTTAGGCTAATGTGGTCTGGCCTTAATTCAAATCTCTTCCCTGTGAGATAATGCCTCCACATATTCAAGGCGTGGACAATGGAAGCAAGCTCCAAGTCGTGTGTGGCACAGTTCCTCTCATGTTACTTAAGATTTTCAGACTCATAACCAATGACATGTCCATTTTGTGTGAGGAATCCCCAAGTCCTTCCTTACATGCATCTGTACTTACCACAAAACTTTCATTTGGGTCATAAATATTTAACACAGGTGCACTAGTAAGTAATTCCTTCAATGGATTAAAATTCTCTTCACACTTAGGTGTCCATTCTAATTTAGTTCCCTTATTTTGCAATGAATTGATGGAATGAGTAATCTTAGAGAACCATACTATGAACCTTCTATAGTAACCAACTAATCCCATAAAAGATCTGACTTCTGACACATTTATGGGTGTTGGCCATCCTGTAATGGCTTCAATCTTCTCTAAATATACTACTATGCCCTTCTATGAAATAATGTGTCCCAAGTAATGGATTTTCTTTTGATAAAAATAATACTTACTCAGCTTGGCATATAACTGATGTTCTCTTAGCACTTGCAATACCAGTCTTAAGTGATGTTCATTCTCCTCTTCAGACTTAGAATAGAAAAGTATGTCATCCAAGAATACTATGACAAACTTATCCAAATAATTTTTCAATATGTCATTCATTAAGCACATAAAGACAACTAGTGCACTGGTTAGTCCAAATGGAACCACTACAAATTCATAATTCCCATACTTGGTTCTAAATTTTGTCTTATGAATGTCTTCTTCCTTGATTCTTACCTAATGGTATCTTGACTTTGGGTCAATCTTTGAAAATAATGTTTCTCCTCTTATATGATCAAAGAGGTCATCAATTATGGGTAGAGGATACTTGTTATTTATAGTATACTTATTCAGTTGTCAAAAGTAAATAGACAACATCAAGGTTCCATCCTTATTTTTGACAAAAAGTATCGATTCTCCCCAAGGTGAAACACTTGGACGTATGTACCCTTTCTTCAACAATTCCTCCAACTTCATTTGTAATTCTTTTAACTCTGGTATTCTCATTCTATAAGGTTTTTTTGACATCGGGAAACTCCTGGCAATAAATCAATTGAGAAATCTATCTCCCTTCTTGGTGAAAACCTTGTTATTTCTTGGAATACATCTTCAAATTCCTGTAGTACCGAGAAATATTCAAGGCTTGGACCCTTTGTATTTTCTGGCTATTCCACATGAGATGCATACAACTAACATCCTTTTCTCAAACATTTATTCAATTGTAAGGTTGAAGTATCCATTATAGAGATGGGTCTTGAAACTCCTTTCACAGTGCTTTTTTTTCCATCTCCATCAAGACATGTAAGTGTCTTGCTATCACAATATAGGACAACATGATGCTTTTCCAACCAATCCATTCAAGTTAGAATATCATAAGAACCCAAGGGTATGATATTCATATCAACACTAGTATTCACACCATTAATACCTATGGAACAACTTCTGACCATATCATGGATTCTCCTTTTGGTTCTAGTGGTTAATTGAACCAAACTTGATTTTCCAATATTACTTTCCTCCAAATGCAATTTATCCACTAGTTTAGGATCAATGTAACAATTACCTTCTCCTGAATCAATAAAAATAGCAATAGGTTGATTTATGATCTTACCTTCCACCTCGATCATATTGGTGTTGAAATAATGTAACTGCGAAGAGAATTCTTGTTATTATTTTGTTATTGGATTAAATCCCCATTGAGGATTAATCATGTCATTATTATTATTATTGTTATTGGATTAATCCCCATTGAGGATTAATCATGTCAGTAATTGTATAAGGACCAAATCCCATTTTGTGGATTGGTCATTGGACAATTACAAAGTGCAGAATAAGAAGTCGGCCCCAACAATTATAATGGAAGGGACAGAATTAATTAAAGGTGGGTTTACCCACCCAGTGTGAGAGGTCGACCCTGCCAGATGGTGACTCTTCACACGTGCCATATTGATATAAATAAGAGGCTAGCACCTCACTTCTTACACACACTTCACTTGCTCATTCTCTTATGAGGCAAACTGCAATTTCAAGTTAGAGAGAGGAGAAGAAGGGTGGTGCATCTCTTGAGGAGGACTTTTTTGTATTGGTTTGAATTATCTCTTGAACATTGTATAAGCCATTTATGATAAGGAAGCTTTTGCTAGGTTTTCTTCCCCTAGAGGGTTTCCCAGGATAAATGTTGTGTCTCTTGTGGATGTGTATTTCTCAGTGATCTTGTTCGTATTATGATCTTATCTAATGAAATGCAAAGAACTATAATAATGGCATAAACATTAACATGGTATCAGAGCCAACATGAAGGAAGCACAATTTGCAAGAGGAAAAACGTCACTGTTACCGTAACCCAAAATTAGGGTTTTGCAAAAGTGAGTATTTCAGCTCCCTAACACCCTAGAAAGTTGTGCCCTCCCCCAAGGATCATTTTGACACTTAGAGTGCACCTTTTCAGTGGCTAGATCTCCTAGAAAGTGAAACCCTAGTTTCACAAAAGTACCAGAAAACCAGAAAACCAGAGTACTAGAAGTACCAGAAGTACCAGAAAACCAGAAGAACCAGTTCATAAATCTGCAGATCAGATTTGAGGGGGTAAAAGTTGGATTTTCAAAATTCTGACTGCACCATCTAACTCGTCTCAGCCCAGCGCATCTATCCCCTGGATCAAAATTTCAAAATTTGAAGTTTGAAAAGTTAGGGTTTCCTCATAAAACCCTAAGTTGCAGTTGCAGTTGCAGTCTCAGAACCAGTTGTAGTTGCGGTACCTATTGCAGTTGCAGCCATAGAACCAGTTGTAATCACTCTGGAATTTTTTGGTAATGATTACCATTGCTACCAGATGGAGC
This sequence comes from Picea engelmannii, assembly GCA_009831015.1. Lineage (NCBI taxonomy): Eukaryota > Viridiplantae > Streptophyta > Pinopsida > Pinales > Pinaceae > Picea > Picea engelmannii. The sequence goes on along the minus strand of ML781695.1, from coordinate 208,283 downwards.
CACTACCTGCAAATGTTATCCGAGGTATGTACTCACACATGTTTAATGGTTAAACCCTAAAGAGTATTTGTAGGAGAAGGGATCTTTTCCCATAGATCCAGAAGGATATCAAGATCCAACACATTCAGAGGAATGATGCAACCTAGGTGTGATTATTCTAATATGAATCTATTTGTTATGAAATTATTTTGATCAGTGTTTCATGTTGAAGCTATGATCAAATCATTAGAAGGATTGAAAGTTGATCATAGAGCTTATCCTCTAACCTAATCTTTTGTCAAGTTAGTTTATTGTCTTAGTACAGAAGATAGGTTGAAGAAATCACTCGTCACTTGGGTGAAGGAGACCTGGAAGAAAAGCAAGCACTCATTCTTGAGGACAAGGCTCCAGGTTTTATTAATCAAGATTCAAAGGTACACATGACAAGCTAATGACTTTAGTTGAGATAGCAATCATCGTAAAGTATCATACTTGATAACATGTGAGAATACTTTGTCTGATATGACTAACACCTCCTCTAGGAGAAACCTCGTGTGTTTGTTCCAAGTTGCCATGGAAGAATGCTTGGTCACAACACTATGAGAATATTGACCTCATTTCGTATTGTATTCCTTACCTTTAATCTTTACTTTAGATAAATTATAAGTAATAGCTCTAAATGAGCTACTCTGATGATTGTTCGTGCTATTGCTTTATATTATCAAGAAGGATATTATTCTTGCTTGTTGTTTTGTTGACCTTTCTCTAGCTCACATGAGGAAGCTATAGAGAAGGTTGCAGAAGGAAACATGCTAAGGGAGAAATCATAAATGAAGCAATCATCAGTGGAAAAGAAGAAGGTGGGTCACTCAGAAGCTGCCATGATCCACGCTATTGAAGAATCCATGTGAACTCCAAAAGAATAGCTCACATCAACTACAAGGTGCTACCATACATATGAAAAGTTGTCACAGGTTTACCAGAACCCAAAGGTGACCATGAAGGCGTATGCGATGGATGTGCACAAGGGAAGAACATCAAGAACCCGTTTCTGAAGAGGGACAACAAGGTAGAAGGAGTCCTAGAACTCATTAATTCATATGTATGTGGCCCAATGCCATCATCCTCCATTAATGGATTAAGAAACTCAGATCAGATAATGGAGGAAGAATATACCTCGAAGGAGTTCATAATCTTATGCAAAGATTTCGGGATCGAGAGGGAACTAAATACTCCCTATAATCCCCAACAAAACGGTGTTGCTAAAAGGAAGAACAGAACGATTATGGAAGCTGTGACGACCATGATTCACGATCAAGATCTTTCGATGTGCTTATGGGAAGAAGCAGCTATGGCAGTTGCTTATGTGAAAAACCGATTGCCCCATAGTGCACTTGAGCTCAAGACACTAGAAGAAATGTTCACCAAAAGGAAGCCAGAGGTAATCCATCTTAGAATATTTGGCTATCTAGTGTTTATCCATATACCAAAAGAGAAAAGAAACAAGCTGGAGCCCTTTGGAAAGAAGGGAATATTTGTGGGATACTGTGAGGTATCCAAGGCCTTCAAAATATACATACCTGGTCACTGCCATATTGAAATTAGCCGGGATGTGACCTTTGATGAAGAATTTGCACTTAATAAATCGAGAAGATGCCAGCTTGAAGATGTATATGAAGAGGAACCTGTAAATCCCAGGATGACAGAATCCGTGAGGAAATTTCCCAGAGATGCATAACCTATAAGGGAAGTCATATCCTCCCCTGATGAGGAGACTTCTGAAGATCATGATATCACGGAAGTTCAAGAACCTCCTCAAATGACCTTCTCCCATAAAATAAACCCTGCTTGGGAAAGAGAGCTTATTCAATATGGAGATAAGTATGGTGTTCCTGAAGAAACCATGAGACAGGTGAAGAGACCAAATCCATTCTCCAGTTACACGACTTTGATGTGTAATCTACTTGATGAAGAACCCACATGTTTTGAAGAGGCCATCCAAAAGAAGGAATGGGAAGACGCCATGATAGAGGAATACCAATCCATAATAAAGAATGATGTATGGGAAATTATTCCCAGACCAAAAGGTAAGTATGTGGTATCATCAAAATGGCTCTTCAAGATAAAACATGCTACTGATGGAAGTATTGATAAATGTAAAGAAATATTTGTCGCTCATGGCTTTTCCCAGAAGGAAGGACTCGACTATGAGGAGACATTTGCTCATGTGGCCAGATACACTTCAATTAGAACCATTATAGCTCTTGCTGCCAAGATGAAATGGAAGCTGCAACAGATGGATGTGAAGACATCTTTTCTGAATGGTATCATTGAAGAGGAAGTGTATATAGAGCAACCCCAAGGATTTGAGGTTGAAGACAGGAAGTCTCATGTCTGTCGATTGAATAAAGCCTTATACGGATTGAAGCAAGCTCCCAGAACTTGGTATGGCCGTATAGACAGTTTCTTGACGAGCTTGGGCTTTACCAAGAGGAAAGAAGATTCAAATCTCTACTTCAAGATCATGGAGAATGAACCAGTAATAGTATTACTATATGTGGATGACCTATTCTTAACTGTAGAAGAAAATCTCATCGCTGAATGTAAACAAAGACTTTCCGCAGAATTTGAAATGAAAGACCTTGGCCTAATGCATTACTTCTTAGGTCTTGAGGTATGGCAGAGTCCGAAAAGCATCTTCCTTAACTAGGGAAAGTACACGGTCGAAATCTTGAAGAGATTCGACATGCTTGAATGCAAATCCATGAATACACCCATGGAAGCAAAGCTGAAGCCGTTGGTTGATACTTCGTTAGATTTGATAGATGGCACTCTGTACAGACAGATTATTGGATCATTGATGTACCTGACGAACACCAGACCAGACATCTGTTTTGCAGTGAACACCTTGAGTCAGTTTCTGGTAGAGCCCAGACGTGTTAATTTAGTGGCTGCAAAACATGTGATGAGGTACCTTAAAGGTACAATGGATTATGGTCTCAGCTATGATGGAGATCATGACTGCACATTGAGTGGATATATTGATGCAGATTGGGCAGGAAGCGTTGCTGACAGAAAAATAACTTCTGGATGTTGTTTCAGTTTGGGATCAACTATGATCTCATGGAAGAGTAGGAAGCAATCTAGTATTTCTCTCAGCACAGCAGAAGCAGATTACATTTCCGCATGTACTACTAGCTGCGAAGCTATATGGCTTCGAAAGTTGCTGACATGCCTATTTGATTTGGAGATGAGAGAAACCACGATTCTATGTGACAATCAAAGCTATATTAAAATGACAGAGAATCCTGTGTTCCACGACAGGTTGAAGAACATAGAGATCCTCTATCATTTCATCTACGACATGGTACAGAGAGGAGCCTTGAAGCTCTAGTACATTAGCACGGATGAATAGGTTGTTGATGTGATGACTAAGCCTCTATCGCGTGTAAAGTTTGAACACTTTCAAGATAATCTTGGTATTTTCCGAAAGAACCTTCCCTGAAAGGGGGAGTAGATGTATTCCTTGCTTCTGACCTCGCTGTTAGACATAAAGCAAGATGATTCATGCTTCTGACCTCACTATTAGACGTAAAGCATGACACTGTGTGATCCTTTCTTCTGACCTCGCTATTAGACATAAAGCAAGATGAGTCATGCTTCTGACCTCGCTGTTAGATGTAAAGCATGACGCCATGTGATCCTTTCTTATGACCTCGTTGTTATACGTAAAGCAAGATGATTCATGCTTCTGACCTCGTTGTTAGACATAAAGCATGACGCCATGTGATCCTTTCTTATGACCTTGCTGTTAGACGTAAAGCAAGATGAGTCATGCTTCTGACCTTGCTGTTAGACATAAAGCATGACGCCGTGTGATCCTTGCTTCTGACCTCATTATTAGACATAAAGCAATATGAGTTATGCTTCTGACCCAGTTGTTAGACGTAAATCATAACGTCGTTGATTCCTTGCTTCTGACCTAGTTGTTAGACGTAAATCAAGATGAGTCATTCTTCTGACCTCGCTATTAGATGTAAATCATGATGTTGTGTGATCCTTGCTTCTGACCTCGTTGTTAGACATAAATCAAGATGAGTTATGCTTCTGACCTAGTTGTTAGACGTAAAGCATAACGTCGATGATTCCTCGCTTCTGACCTCGTTGTTAGATGTAAAGCGAGATGTTGATGTGTTCCTTGCTTCTGACCTCGTTGTTATATGTAAAGCAATATGAGTCATGCTTCTGACCTAGTTGTTAGACGTAAAGCATGACATTGTGATTCCTTGCTTCTGACCTAGTTGTTAGACGTAAAGTGAGATGATGATATAACTTTATTCTGACCTAGTTGTTAGATGTAAAGCAAGATGTGACTGACACTGAGCTACCAACTTAACCGCTGTGACATTGAGCTAGTGTAGTATTGTGATGTGATAGCCTAGTGCTGTAATGAGGTATCATTTTTACTGATACATGTTTGATGCAGATGATGATAGCATTCTTTTGAGAATGATGATGTTGTTGATGAAGAAAACTTTCGATGACTCATAAATGTGCTAGACAATGGTTCAAGATGATATTGACGATACTTTCCCCCAGATGCCACTGATGATGCAGACCTCTCTCGCCTGATGCTGATGAAGAATACCCTTCTTGTTAAGGGGGAGTGTTGAAATAATGTAACTGCGAAGAGCATTCTTATTATTATTTTGTTATTGGATTAAATCCCCATTAAGGATTAATCATGTCATTATTATTATTATTGTTATTGGATTAATCCCCATTGAGGATTAATCATGTCGGTAATTGTATAAGGACCAAATCCCCTTTTGTGGATTGGTCATCAGACAATTACAATGTGTAGAATAAGAAGTTGGCCCCAACAGTTATAATGGAAGGGCCAGAATTAATTAAAGATGGGTTTACCCACCCAGTGTGAGAGGTCGGCCCTGCCAGATGGTGAATCTTCACACGTGCCAGATTGATATAAATAAGAGGCTAGCACCTCACTTCTTACACACACTTCACTTTCTCATTCTCTTATGAGGCAAGCTGCAATTTCAAGTTAGAGAGAGGAGAAGAAGGGTGGCGCATCTCTTGAGGAGGACTTTTTTGTATTGGTTTGAGTTATCTCTTGAACATTGTATAATCCATTTATGATAAGGAAGTTTTTGTTGGGTTTTCTTCCCCTAGAGGGTTTCCCAAGATAAATGTTGCGTCTCTTGTGGATGTGTATTTCTCAGTGATCTTGTTCTTATTATGCTCTTATCTAATGAAATGCAAAGAACTATAATAATGGCATAAACATTAACAATTGGATCGGTACTCCACTTCTCGATCATATAAGGATGCATAAATCCTTCCCATATCTTTGATTATTGTAGCCTCTTGGAAGTTGTGCACAGTATTTACTATGTCCTTGCATCCCCAGCATTGGATTGGTGGTCTTCCCCTTTTTCCCTAGAAGTCTTCTTTCTTGGATTCACCCTTAGCATACTGATCTTGATGATTTCTATTAGGCTCATTCCTATTGAAGGGAGATTTGAATCCTTTCCTCCTCTGATCAAACTTCTCCTTCTTATTATCCTTCCATGATTTATGTAGGGATTATCTTCCCTATCCTTGCTCATACAGGTATTTAGCCTTCCTGATGGCCTCAATAAAGGTCTTGGGCTTATCATACCTAATATTTTATTTATAAAAGGATGGTAGTCCACTTAGAAATTGTTGTGTTTTTACCTTCTCATCATTAATGAACCCGATAGACTTTAACAACCCCAATAAATTATTCTCATATTCTACCATAGTCATGCTTCCCAGCCTAAGTTCAAAGAACTCGTGCATTTTATTGCCATAGAATTGATCTAAGAGGTACTCCTTCTAGAAGTACATCTTGAACTACTTCCAAGTGATCCTATTTTCATTAATATGTTCAAATTGTTTCAGTTGATCCCACCACATTGCATCTTTCTCATGTAAATTGTAGGTGGTAATTCTGGCTTCTAGGTTTGATGGATAGTTATGCAATTGAAAATATCTCCTGAGTCCAAGAAACCATGATTTGGCATCATCTTCCATTTCTTTTTCACCATCAAAGGAGGGTGGCTTAAGCTTCCTCAACTCTCCTTGCAAACTTTCCACTTCATGTCTCCTTTGTTTCCTAATAGGAGAAACCTCTAGACTGCTTACAGAATCTTCCGATGCATAAAAAGTTCTCGTTGAGTAAGGAGGTGAGTGGTGTCTATGAGTTCTTCTAGCACATCTTGAATAACAAATTCTTCCACAATCATATCTTCTTTCATGAAACCTTCCTTCTTCCCCTGGCTCGGGCCATTCCTTGTTTTCCTCTGCAATTGGTTTAAGCTCTCCAACACTTGATAATTTATCTAAATTTTATCTCTCATCAGCCTCTCATTGTCTTCTTTGTAGCTCTGCACTTCTATATTCAGGATTCTTATAGTTTCTATCAATGTTTCTTTCTCTCCTCTTCCCTTGCGTCCATTGGACTCTATCTCTGCATTACCAACTCTGATATTTTAGCCTTCAACCTCTCTATCATGGCTAGAGTATCCCTCATCTTCTTCCATCTCTCGAATATCCATTTCGAGATGATATGTTTAAATCTCTTAATTCTGCAAAATGTGCAAGTGACCATTATGTTAGAATTATGCATATAAAGAAATTTTCCAAACAATGCTACAGGTCTTTTTATTCTTAGTTCATGAAGAATATATCCCCATTCTCCACAAAATAATAGTTTCATGTTATCCTTGGCTAATACATAATTTCATTCTGTGTAGGCGCTTCTCTCAAACCAGGTTTCAAGTGACCATGGTTCAAATCCATGGCTTAGTCCCTTCCTTAGCACCTCACTCCCTGTTCTTTCACATGGGACTTGTGTGAGATACAAACCCGTAGCGAAGTTACATCCAAAGAATTTTTTTAACTGTGCATGGGAGCAGTGATGGGACCAAGTCCTTCGAACTTCAGCCTTCGTCTGTTCTCTATTGTCAACTCATGTTTCCTTCGGGAGTTACCCTTTGTTGAAATATCCTTTAGCTCCACCACAAGGATTGAATGGTTGATATTTATTCTCCCGTAAAATGGATGACCCTTCCCCCGTCTGGAGGATTCATGAGATCGACAGTCTGAATCTTAATCCAGTGTTGGGATGGATGGTCCTCCATTACTTCATCTCTTTAGCACTTTTCAATTGTAGAGACTTGAAAACCCCTGGAGTACCAAGTATCTGGACTACTAGATCTACTGTTGCATGTATTCTGGAATCAATGATTGATACATACTCCAGCCTTTAGGCCTTCAGGATCTCTCGACCCAATCAAAACTACAACATATTTTTCCTCTGGAGTGCTTAGTCTCCGAACTGCACAATCTTTCGCCACATGGAAAAATACTAGAAGAAGAAATGTGGCCCAATCAGGAGGGTGACACATGTCACTTTCTAACTAACATTTCAATCCTCCATAGGTTCAAAACTCACTAACACGTGGCACACATCCCATGTTTCCATGTCATCTCATGTGACATTCACGAGCCATGTCACTTCAAAATTTCAGACTTCGAAAGATTTTAAGCTTGCATTCCAAGGTCCACATCACCTCCAGGTGACATCATCATGCCCCACCACTTTGACTCTTTGGGCTTCGGAACTTCAGGCTTCAGGCCTTCAGGAGTTCTATCTTTTTTCATCCGTATTTCTTCCGAAGTGGTCATCCATGGGAGTGCAGGATCTCCTCCCACGTGTCCACTTCCACTTCGATGAACGATCTAGATATACTACGACTCTTCGGAGATTTAGTCTTTCGTGAGTCCTTTACTCACTCAAATTCTTATTGATTCCTCCTAGAATACGAGATTGCCTAACAGGTGTCCCTTGCTTGAAGATCAATCACCACGAGTGATTGTGGAGACTCAACTCGCTCACTCTTTAATTTCCTTGTCGACCTCCGCAAAGAGAAGGTGCTCATCCATAGTGGGATCAATATCCACCATTGATCTGTTGATCTAGAAAGATCAACGATCCTAAGCAATTGCATACTCACAACTTGCAGAAACTTTAATTTTCTTGTCGATTCTCGCAATGCCTCCCTACTATCGATTTCTCTCCAATGAGATATGAAAATTGTGATTTAAACTTTTATTCGCCTTCATCATATGACCCTTTTTCACCTTCCCTCCAATATAACAGTCCTAGATCTCTCTTGATCCCACAATGGTGATCGCTCCCAAATTCGAAAGGGATGGTCACGATCCTTCGAACCCTTACAAAGGATCATTTACGTTTTAGCTCTTGTGTACATTCTTCAACGCCATTCCTCCTTAACTTTTCAACTTCAAGGTCATAATTCGATCTCAACCACGAGACTTTGACCAACAAACCTAACCCATATTGGCTCGATGTTTCAACCATAAGCTCTGATACCAATCTGTAACATACCCCGCCAACCACAAGTCGAGGGTACACTACCTTCAATCCCACCCTTGGACTTATTTCTCTTATCGATACCCTTTTAAATTAATAAGGATGCATAAAATAAAATATATAATGACATGCACAGTAATAACTGGTAGGCATGCATATTCTAAAGATTTAATTACACAATAAATAAATACAAAGAGGAATACATTCATATATAGGTAAATAATACCAAATCAGAGACCATTAATCTTTATAAAATAGGAAACCAACTGGCTACAAACCAAGGACGTTCCACCCAACCATAGACACTATTGTTCCAAATCTCAACAACAGTGTCATCCCTGAGCCAGGGCTATGAATCCAAAAGGACAGATCCAGAGTGTTACTTGGCTTCCTGAACTAGTCAACACTCAAGCTCTCATAGGATTTCTGGGCACTCACAACAATCCAAGTACCTAGCTCTCTTCTACCCATATTGCACCAGCCAAGCGAATGGAGCCCCACTCTTCTCTTCCACGCAGTCCTTCAGGAAGTCCTTTTCCTTCAAGGGATCTAGCGCAACTGGTCCAGAATCTCCATGCTGGAACTCTCGGGACTCATCGTTGTGAACAAAGCTAGACATAGGCCAACGCATCTCAGACATACAAGCCTCAATTCATGGTTGGATTACACCAACAATATATACATCCAACAATACCATGAATTCCCTTCATCAATTCATTTTCCTTTCCCCAAGCCAAGACATAGATGAGGAAATACAAGTGGGTGATGAAACTGAATGGAGTGAGATCTCCACGCAAGGTGCGAAACAATGAAAAATTGAGTGAATGAATGTGTGATGGAAGAGTGAAGCGAACAATAAAAGAACGAGGAAGAGAAATGGGAGTGAGAGAGAATGAACACCCCCCCCCAACAGGCCAGGGATAGGTTTATGTAATCTTTGGGGATCAAGAACCTCTTGGCCTTTCCCTAAGGAGACCACGTAACTATTATTCCCCATTAAGAAAAAATTAGAATAAAATATAAAATAAAATGATTATCCCCTTAAGCCCCCTCTCTTGTGGAATAATATCCCCTTATAATTCTATTCCTTGTCCATCTAGCAGCCAACAATGTATTTATTATTAATAATGATCAAAACATTACATTTCTTGGGCACACTGGCCTTTTAATAATTGCTTGGGCACTCTGGCCTCTCAGCAGTGTAACAATACATTATTTAATATGGGGGCTCAAAACTTGGGGTGTTACACCACCATAGCTATATTAGGTTGCTCAGTGGTCCCTATATTGACTTTGTGCAACTTCAATCAATGATTATAAGAACCATCATTATGACTGGGTATGATGTTTTGTATTTCTATGTTCCCTTCTATCTCTTTAATGGCTAAGTTTATAAATTCTTATAAATCATCTAGGATCTCTAAATCTTTCTCAATATTATAGCATTCTATAGGCCTCTTGTCTAGGGTTAGGGGAATATTACTCTAAAGTGCTCGGTTATTCTTTTCACATACCACTAGGTCTGATTTTTGTTTACTATTGCATGTAAAAACAAATTATTTGATTCTTTTCAGGACTACTTCAAGCTCAAGGTACTTACTCGTAAATGAGAAGTCCTTGCAAAAGTGATATGACAACAATTTCTAGTCACTAGTCTATCTCTGTGTTTCTTCATGCAAGAACCAAGCTTTCGGGATTGGACCTAGTGAGTGGGGAAATACTTGAACCAAGAAGTGAGATGGTAGTTCTACAACTTGCCACTGTGTCACGCATTGTTCAATATGTGTCTTAGGATCATACTCTTCATTGAACAGTTGCACAACCTGGAAATCTGTCTACATCTCTGATTCCAACTGCTCCTTATGTTGAAATGTTTATTTTATATCTTGCTTCACATCATTCCAATTTTCGAGTAAGTCTTTTGGATTGGCCCACCATATAGTAGGGGTGTCCTAGAGGGATAAATATAGTACTGAGATCCTTTCATCCTCCACTACCATTTCTTCCATGTTGAACAAAAACCTATCAATTCCTAAGGTACCATCATATCTTGGGTGTTCTCTAACCTTGGTTCCAACCCATCTAGTTTCCCTGACAGTTGTGCATCTCCTTGAGAATATTTCATATGAGCCTTCCTTCCAACTATCAAATGCTAGTTATGAATCTTCTTCTGTTGATTGTATACTCCTCCAACTTACTGATCCATCAATAGTACGATTTATGTAATCTTATCTTTTTCATTATTTTATAGTGTACAATTGATCCAAGTCTTCTCCCTACATATTGTTGTCCATTGGCTCCGTCTATCGGGGGCTTACATACAGATCCAGGGGTTGAACCACTTTTATTCCATTTGCCTCAAATGTCATAGTGTATTTATTTAGGTCAATCAATGCATAGTTGTAATAGGCCCAATCAATACCAAGTAGTGTATAATAAGGGTCCTTATCTCCCATGATTTCGATCACCTCAAAATCAACTACAGTCTTCACTCGTGTAACATCTATTTCCACATTCTCTAGTCTTCCTATTGGGAAAATATAGTATTGGTTGGCCATTCTTCGTTGGATTGGGGAATCTATCAACTGGGGTTTTACTAAGGCTTCCCAAGTACTTTTAGGTAGTATGTTAAAATCAGATCCTACATCTAACATAACATCCTTAATCTCAAACTCGTCTAGCTGGGCTACTAGTCTAAACTCTTTTCTAGTTTGTACCTTCCTTCTCTACAATCTCTTAGTACTCTTCTCAGGAATATTAGTCCTTATTATTTCTTTTGTGGGTTCTTCATTCCCTATAACTAGGTATAGCACATTGCACAACGTTTCCTTTAATTGGTCATTCCCAAGAATATCAGAAAATAATTGAAACCAAAGGTCGACTACATTTTGTGGTTGCTCAGGTTGTCTCAATGTGACTATAGGGTTTCTGGGTGCAGGGGGTGAAGTAGGGAATTGCACAATCTTAGGCTAAACAATAGGCTAATGGGGTTTATCTTGCATCTTAGGGCTAGGCATATTCTGAAATACTTCTATGGAATTTTTAAATAACAAATTATGTTTCAGAGGAATGTACATGTCTTCCTTAGGTGTTTCTTTCTATATCTGAGGTAAATTATCAGCATCATCTCCAGTCTTTTCTCCTCCTCGAGTAATGATATTAAGTTTGGGACATTTTACTCTAATAACTCTCTTGATTTTTGAACTGGTGGGGTTAGTTCCTCATTGATGTACTCGATCTTCCCATTTTGCAATTAGTTCTGGGCAGTCATTAGTTACGTTCCCATTGGTTCTGCAATGAGAGCACCATGGTCGTATCAGATGAGGACAGTATTTATCCATATGGCCTTTCTCATCACAGTTGTAGCATATTCTTGTCCTCTTCCCCCAATTCTTCCTCCTCTGAAGTCTCCTCTGACTCCACCTCCCTGACCTCTTCCCTATCCCTGAGGGGTTTCATTCACCCTGAATTTTTTTCGATCCAACATGTCTGCAAGTACATCCAACCCTCTACATTGATTGGTAGTATGTATGGTATATGCGCAAAAATCACAATGTACCATATTTTGTACCATTGAATACTTTTGAATAATGGGGCAATGTCTCATCCCATGCCCATGGATTTGATAAATATCACAATGCTCAACTGTTGGTGCTACTTGGATACCTGGAAAAACATGATATGGGGTGGGTTTATGCAATGCTAAATCCATAGATACTTTCAGAACTCCTCCTATGGGTCTTGGTGAAATTCCCATCGGATTCTGAGGAGGTCCCATTCCCCTCATTCATGGATTTTTGTTCACTATATGTCCTTCTATGTAACATCCAGTACACCAGAGTCCAGACCTGCGGTAGTCCTAGTCTAGGTATCGTTAATTCTTAAATCGCTTTTGTAAGCATTGATATTTACCCTTGTAGTTGCGCCAAATTTGCATCTACTGAGGGTATGGTCACTTTCAGGTTCCCTGGATATCCTAACATGGCTTCCGTCTTCATTGATTGTTCCAAGGAATCTGTCAAAGTGGTTATTCATTGTTGCATTAATGGAATCTGTGTTAGATGTAGCAATCCTTGAATATACCATTCTCTTTGATGTTTGTAATGATCCCAAGCCAAATTCTTTCTTGGAATCACTAACTACTACTAATTTATTGAGTTTTTAAGTGTAAACAAGATTCATCAACACATGGAGATCACAATATATATTCAAGATGTAGAAGCACAAGCAAAGATCTCACCTTTTTATTATGAGAAATGTAAGATCAATACAATAGATGGCCGATCTGGCATAAACCTCAGATGTTCGTACAAGCAATAGATACGAGCTGCTACAAAATGCTCCCGATGATACAAAATGAGCCTCCAAAGGCTGGATATACAATGAAAACTAAATCAAGCAGATATGAGTTGTACTAATACTCAACCTCCAATCTAGAAAGTGCCACGTCCTGCTAGAATGCTAAAGCCCTGAATAATTCTTCCCTACTACCAAAAGTGTCCAATCATCCCGAGAAATATGCCAAATGATAGATCGGGCAACTGCAAGGAAAACCCAGATGTCCAAATTCCCAAATCCACTCTCGAACTCTGTAGATCTGAATTCTCCACTGAATGGTGTGCCCCACTAGATGACTAAAACCCTAGCTGGTTTGACCCTGATGAAGGAGATCTCCAAATGATCTGAAACTCTGCAAGAATATAGATCGGGTGATGGTAAGAACAACCCAGATGCCCGAATCTCCAAGATCCCTCTTAATCGTTGTAGATCTGAAATCTCCACTGAATGGTGCGCCCCACTAGATGACTGAAACCCTAGCAGGTTCGGCCCTGATGAAGGAGACCTCCAAATTCTCTAAAACTCTCCAAGAATATAGATCGGGCTATGAGAATCCCGTGGGAGAAGTTTCAGGCTCAGATCTCAAGAAAATCTCCCTAGATCTGAGTTTTATTGAATCACAGGATGTCCCCTATGGCTCTGAGACATCCCAATCTGCAGACAAATGTAGAATGATGATAAACCTCTAGAAAATCCCTCAAACTGATGGTCATGCCCCTGCAAACAAAACCCAACTGTCGGAATTTCCCTAGGCCCTCAGGATAAGCTGGATCGAACCTCCTTCGATAAACTGGCCCTGAGACTAGAATGGTGTGGAGGAGTCTTTCATCCCCGAGACCAAGTTGTGGAACAAGGTGAGTGGATATTTCACCACTGAGTTTCTCCCAAGGGTTTGTACAGCAAAACCCCCAAACTGAATGCTCAA